>CM041815.1:29986634-29999134 GCA_023376895.1 Aspiorhynchus laticeps | reverse complement strand
CTTCTCAGGAGAAATCACATCATAAAACTCCAGCAATTATGACACAAAGCTCAGAGACATGTGTGAGACTTTCATCACGCTGCAGGTTTAAAGTCTGAGATCCTGAAGAACATCAGCAAATCATCCGGGAGCCGGAGAAGAATCAAGCGTGGAGCTGATATTACAGCGGTGTTTAGATACAGACTTTCAGAGTCTGAAGAGAACAAACCTCTCACAGACCTCCTGATGCAGAGAAACCAGCGAGAGAAAGACACAGAGATGAAGACAGCGAGAGCGAGTCCCCAGACTGAAGATCTCTGATGCTGTTTCTCTCAAATAACTGCACAGATATACTGTGTGTGTGTTCATGAAGCTTTAATGATGTTCATTAATTACTCTGATGATCAATATTTGTGCTTGACCTCTTCTGACCTCAAACAGCAGCCGCTCTAAAACCAAATAATGATCTCTGTTCTTACACACACCTGATGAACACGTGAACACATCACACTTACTGTGAACATGATGCTGATCAACACAAAACATCAGGAGAAGAGAACTAGAACTGCAGAGAAACAGTCCTGTCAAATAAATATATACCCTGAATGCAATATAAGCCACTTCGGATGAAAGCATCCGTCACATGATTAAAACATATATGTAACATAAACTAAACTAAAATATAATGTAACTAAATGTATACCTTGATTGCAGTGCAAGTCAAAGTCAAAGTAAAATTTAATAAAAAAAAAAAATAAAAAAAATAAAAAAATAATAATAATAATAATAAAAAAATAAAATAAAAAAATAAATAAATAAATAAATAAAATAAAAATAATAAAATATAAAATAAAATAAAATAAAATATAATGTAACTAAATGTATACCATGATTGCAGTGCAAGTCAAAGTCAAAGTAAAATTTAATAAAAATAAATAAAAAAATAAAATAATAATAATAAAAAAAATTAAAAAATTATAATAAAAAAATAAAATAATAATAATAATAAAAATAAAAAAAATAAAATAAAAAATAAAATAAATCTTTAGTGTTCACTTTGGATAAAAGCATCTGTGAGATGCATTGCATGATAAAATAAATGTATACGTTGAATCAATGCAAGTCATTTTAGACAAAAGCATTTTCCAAATGAAAGAAAACAAGTAAATAAATAAATGAATTCCATCTGCAAAACATGAGCCTAAATTAGATTTAAAATAAAAAACTTTTTTCAGTCATTTTCACTCAGAAACTGCTTGTGAACTTCACACAGAATTACACAGAAACAGTGCAGTGAGCATAAAATCTCCTGAGAACATCACATTTGTCTCCAGGGTTTCAGAAGAGATCTCAATCATGTCTCAAAACAATCCAACATCTCATGATCTGATCTGATTTCATATCTTCGTAGTGTTTATATTTCTCCTGAGTTACTGAAACACAACAGCCGGTGCGAGTCTGATCATCGACTGAACACAGAGAGCATCAATCCTCCGTCTCTAGCTTTATTGTTCACGCTGCACTTCTGAATAATTGGCCGTCCGTCATCCAGAGCAAACGGCTCTGTGTAAATGCTTTATTGAGATCGTTAAACAGATATTTCTGTAATATACAGCTGGTGTAATTAGAGGAGTAAACAACAGCAGACATGTGACCTCAAACACATCTGAATCAGAGAAGATCAGATCATTCAACACTAATATCTATAGAAACACCTTCCTTCCGTCTCTCAGAGAAACTGTCTGTGAAACACAAGAATGATGTCTGCTTTTATTGACCCATATTCTCCATATTTCACACAGAGATTGTGTGCTTATGAATGTGTAGAGATGATTAATGTTTCAGATGCATGCGCTGCTGCTGTGTTTATACGAGACAAACGTCTGGACGGTCACCAGAAACATCGACTGCTTTACAGTCACGAGAGATTAATATTCACAAACATGTGCAATGATTTTATAGACTGTATTAAGTTATTTAGATTATTTAGGATCTCCGATTTAAACTTGAGTATAAAAACAGTGTTAGAGTTAAGTCAAGTTTAATCACCTGCCAAATTAATAAAGTTAAATACAATTTAAATAGCTAAAATAAAATAACATAAAAAATGTAAGTCACTTTGGATAAAATAAAATAAATTAAATTTAAATAGCTAAAATAAAATAAGGTAAAATTAATGCATCCTTGAATCCAAAGTGTAAGTCACTTTGGATAAAAAAAAATAGAAAAATAAAATAAATAATAAATATATAAATAAAACTAAATAAATAAAACTAAATAAAATAAAATAAATAAAATAAAATTAAATAAATTAAATTTAAATAGCTAAAATATAATAAGGTAAAATAAATGCATCCTTGAATGTACTGTAAGTCACTTTGGATAAAAAAAATAAAAATAATAAAATAAATAAATAAATAAATAAATAAAACTAAATAAAATAAAATAAATAATACAATAAAATAAAATGAAATAAAATAAATAATTTAAATAGCTAAAATACAATAACATAAAAAATGTAAGTCACTTTGGATAAAATAAAATAAAATTAAAATTGCTAAAATATAATAAGGTAAAATAAATGCATACCTTGAATGTACTGTAAGTCACTTTGGATAAAAAAAAAAAAAAAAAAAAAATTATAAAATAAAATACAATTTAAATAGCTAAAATAAAATAACATAAAAAATGTAAGTCACTTTGGATAAAATAAAATAAACAGTCCATCTGAAAAACAAAAATTTTATTTAAAATCTAAATCAAATTAAAATTAAGCAACACTAATTATTTAGCATCTTTTATTTAAACTTTAGTGGCAAAAATGTATATATTTTATTGAATCTGTTCAAACTGACCATTTCAAATCTTTGATACGATGAATCATTTGTCATAAATCATTCATCATAATCTGTTCACAAAAGACCTGTGTGGCATGTTTAATATATTTTAGTAAAATTAAAAAACAATTATTAATCAGGATAATAAAACAATGATCAATTTTACTGTGTTTGATTGTTTGGTTGAAATGACAAAAATCACCCTAGTAAATCATTTCAGAAAAATAAAGATATACTGTAGATTAAATATTGTTAAAGGTTAAATGATATTTTTTCCAAAGCTCCTGTGAAGATAAACGCTGAAATGTTGAGTTCTCCAGAGGCTCAGAGCGTTTGAGTTCACACAAACATGGAAGCGTTTACGACTCGAGCTTCTTTAACCCTTCAGTGTCTGTCTCTCCGGGGGAATCTGTGAAGAATAGAGTCGAATCACCAGAGAACAGAGACATTATGAGATTCTCCTGCAGTGAATCTGAGCAGATGTCAGAGAGGAACAGCAGAGGTTTGTCTGATTCTCTCTGTGTTGTTATTCCCTGCTGATCACAGCCAGACGCCAAAGACAAGACTTCAATATGAGCTGAAATCACCAGCGGACACATTCTATTACTAACATTTACAATCTAGCAGCGTGACGTCGAGCGCCATCTCAAACCACACTCCACAATATCCTAAAGTTAGGATTGAACACGTATAAAATTTCCATCTTTTTGTGTTACAACATGAACAAATGTATAATGATGGGTATTTGTCAGTCATGCATCAATGAAACAGATTTCTGCATTCAAAAATCATGGCATGGTTTATTAAGAACTTTTTGCATTCATTTGATTTGATTTAGGCTATAATTAAATCAAAACATATATATGCACAACGTTATTGCATGCAATATAAAAAAATAAAGCATCACTTATTTAAAATGAAGATCCCTGATAGCAACAACAGTTAAGTCACTTCAGATAAAATCATCTGCCAAATGAATAAAATGTAATTAAAAAGTTTAATCTTTAAATAGCTATAATAATAATAAATACCTTGAATGCAATGTAAGTCACTTTGGATATAAGCAAATGCCAAATTAATATGGCAAATTAATTATATATATATATATATATATATATATATATATATATATATATTTTGTTTGTATTTTGCATGCTATTTATACATAGAAAATGACTTTGGCGTGCATATGATACACATTTTAATGTACATGTGTGACCCTGGAGCACAAAACCAGTCATAAGGTTCAATTTTATGAAATTGAGATTTATACATCATCTGAAAGCTGAATAAATAATATTTCCATTGATGTATGGTTTGTTATGATCGGACAATATTTGGCTGAGATACAACTATTTGTAAATCTGGAATCTGAGGGTGCAAAAAAATCAAAATATTGAGAAAATCATCTTTAAAGTTGTTCAAATGAAGTTCTTAGCAATGCATATTACTAATCAAAAATTAAGTTTTGATATATATGGTAGGAAATTTACAAAATATCCTCATGGAACATGATCTTTACTTAATATCCTAAAAATGTATAATTTTGACAAATACAATGTTTTGTTGTCTATTGCTACAAATATACCTGTGTTACTTATGACTGCTTTTGTGCTGCAGGGTCACATATAATAATTGCGTATCAAAAATACGCCAAAGTCAATTTCTGCATATAAAGAGTAGAACAAATAGAAACAGAAAATCATGCCATGGAAACCTACTTTCATGAGATCAGGTTAGTATTACAAACATATTCAGTTTATTAGTACTTATTTAGTAGAAATCTGATCTGTTTCATTTATGTGTGGCTGACAAATACGCATTACAATAATTTTATTAGTTTACGTTAAAACTGGGAAATCCAAATGAATGGCAATTTTATATGCAATTCAAATCTTAACTTCAGGTCTAACGAAATTGACATAGAAGAACACACAAGTGTGGACATAAACTGTTGTTTGCATTGATATTTCAGTCCTTTCTCATTCAGAGCAACACGAACAGTTACTGTACACAATATGAATGACAGACGTTTTATTATGACTGCGTCGTATGAGTTCTGATATAGTGTGTGTGTTTACGGTCCATTTGAGCACAGCAGCTCATGAATAATGTATGCAGTGGGGGCGGAGCCTGTTTGTGGAATGGTAAATGCGGTCGCTTAATTTATCATGAATATTAAATGAGCATCTGACACACAGCTTAAATAAACATGAAGCAAACAAAGCCTTGTGGGAGAAATGCTGTGTGAGATCTGGAAATGAGCGTCTGAATATGTTAAGTTTGGCATGAAGTCACGTCCTAACGATGGGCTTGTTTTTAATTGGATTGTATGTGCATTAATTGTGAATGTCCTCTCTATTCAGGCTCAGCATGACTCCATTCGTCTGTCTTTAGTTGTCTGGCGAGGGAACGCTGATGATTTATTAAAGGCTATAATTTCATGAACTAAACTTGGACACATAACAACATGAATGGAGGTCTGAAAAAAGTTATTCTCATGAATAACTGAGCTTTTTAAAGCACTTAGATATCTCTGAATTTATTCCATTCTTGGAGAAACAATTAGGAAATTAAAGATATAATTTGTGTTTCGCAGGCCAGGTTGGATTCACACTAAGAATGATAAATATAAAGATTACGATAACTATATTAGCATCCAAACAAATGCATAATAACATTGCATTTATTCTAAGTTATGTTATTTTATCTGTCAGTTTAAATTCTCAAGCTCTTTAAATTCAGAGGATTCTGATTGGCTGTCAAGGTTTTTTTGTTCATAAGCTGGAAAAAATATTTTTTAAAAGTGATTCCAACAATAATATTATTCTGTATCGTTATCATTAGAGCTGTGGTGTGGACTTGTTAAGGTCTTTGCACACTGAGTCCGAAATTTTTGCACGTTGAAAAATAGATACAACCTCTCGTTGTGTCAATCACGTTTACACACTGCCTCCGAAACTTTTGTCCATCATAAAAAAAAAAATCAGACCAGTTTCGATTTTCTGCGTTTTCGCATCTGTAGCAAGCATTTTGATAGGAAAGGATGACTAATATGAAAAATCCGAAAAATGCATATGAAAATTTCTGACTCAGTGTGCAAGGACCTTGAGTCCGAAATTTTCATATGCATTTTTATCATTTATTTTTTTCTATTCGTCATCCTTTCCTATCAAAATGCTTGCTACGGATGCGAAAACGCAGAAAATCGAACCTGATCCGATTTTTTTAATGACGAATGAAAGTTTCGGAGGCAGTGTATAAATGTGATTGACACAACGTGAGGTCGTATATTTTTTTTTTAACATGCAAAAATTTCTGACTCAGTGTGCAATGACCTTAAGGGGCCGTTCACATATCGCGCCTAAAAACCCATGGAAAACGCAAGGCGCGCCGCTTTCTCCTTTTTTCCAAAGCGCTCGGGCGGTTGCGCTCGGGAGGCGTCTGTCGTTGCTAAGCAACCATCAGCTGCGCTCTCCAACATTGTTCCTCTTATTTGAGTCAAAATAATGAGGGCTTGACAAGTCATGCAGTTCAGGAAATCCCTGGACCGCAATGATGAGCTGCTCCTCCATTTTTCTGCTGAGGTTTCAAAGTAACGGAAAAGGCGAGGAAGCTGATTGGTTGGTTCTTGTCACATGACCTGCAGTGCGCTTGCGGCATTCTGAAAATTTGAGATGTTTTTATCTCGATGCGGCACGGACGCGCCTGGAAAAAACGAGCACGTCGCACCACGACCGCGTTGCTTCCATTATGAGCGCGCATACCGCGCGTCTACATTTGAAATAACGAACTTGAGCGCGCAAAAGACGCGATATGTGAACGGCCCCTTACTCTTTTAAATTTAGAACAATTTTTAGAACTACATCTTTATCGTTAACTTCATCGTCCTTGTTGTGAACAGGTCTTGAGAACGATAACTATAGCTATTTTAGCGTCCACACCGACAGATGATAACATTCTGTTTATTATAAGCACGCTGCATTTTTGTCGTCTGTCTCTTTAAATGCTCACGCTTTTTAAATTCGGTGGATTCTGATTGGTTGTCAATGTTTTTATCGTTCATAAGCTGAAAAAATAATTGTCCTTAAGTTAGAGCATTTTTAGAACTTGTTATTATATTTGCCTCGAGAACGACAGCTATAAAGATAACGATAACTATTACAATAATCACATTAGTGTCCACACCGACGGACGATAACATTGTTTATTATAAGCTCCTTTAAAAGTCTGTGGATTCTGATTGGCTGTCAATGTTTTTATTGTACATCAGTCGGAAAAAAAATTGTTCTGAAAGCGATTACAACAATATCGCTATTCGTTGTCGTTATCGTTATAATTGTGATGTGGACTCCGCTATCTCTCAGATCGATTATTAAAACTTTATAGTTAGCGTTACGGTTATAGTTTTCGGCGTGAACAGGCCTTGAGAGCAATAAGTATATTAGCGTCCACACCAACGAACGATAACGTTCTGTCGCTTTAAATGCTCGAGCTCTTTAAAGTCTGTGGATTCTGATTGGTTGGAAAATATTGCCTTGAAAGTGATTCCAACAATATCATTCGGTGTTGTTATCATTATAGTTGTGATGTGATTCTTTTAGAGTTAGAGCGATTTTTGAAAGTGTATCACTATCTTCATCGTCCTTGGTGTGAACATAACTATACGATAACTATAACGATAACTATATTTGCATCCGCACCAGCAGGCGATAATGTTGTTTATTATAAGCGTGCTGCAGTTTTGTCGTCTGCCGCTTTAAATTCAGTGGATTCTGATTGGCTGTCAATATTTGTATCTTTTATTAGCTGTTCCAATTATATAATTCCTCTATATCGTTATCATTAGAGTTATGGTGTGGATTTGTTATTCTCATACAGTTATAATGATTTTTAGAACTATATCGTTATCGTTAAGGTTACTGTCCTTGGCGTAAAGTAGCTTTGAGAACATAACTATAAAGATTGCGATAACTTTAACAATAACTATATTAGGACGATATCATGGTGTTATTATAGACACACTGCAGTTTTGTGGCCTGTCGCTTTAAATGCTCGAGCTCTTTAAAACAGGATGGATTCTGATTGGCTGTCAATGTTTTTAATCGTTCATCAGCTAAACGATTTTTACAACTATATCTTTATCGTTATAGATCTCGTCCTTGGTGTAAATGAGCCTTGAGAACATAACTATAAAAATAATAACTGTAACTATATATTAGTGTATGATATTAACGGTTGTAATTTAAGATGGATTCTGATTGGCTGTCAATGTTTTTAATCGTTCATCAGCTAAACGATTTTTACAACTATATCTTTATCATTATAGATCTCGTCCTTGGTGTAAATGAGCCTTGAGAACATAACTATAAAAATAATAACTAACTATATATTAGTGTATGATATTAACGTTAGTAATGTTAGATGGATTCTGATTGGCTGTCAATGTTTTTATCGTTCATAAGCTAGAAAAAAATCATTCATTATCACTATTCTGTGTCGTTATCGTTATAGTTGTGATTTGGGTTTCGTTATTGTCTTAAAGTTAGAGTGATTATTAAAACTATGTAGTTATAGTTATCGGTATAATTATAATCTGTACCAATTGTAAGTCGCTTTGGATAAAAGCGTCTGCTAAATTAATACATATAAATGTAATAATCATTGGTGTAAATGGTCCTTAACGGCTCTTTGTAATAGAATTAGATGCTTTGCACTTAAAAGTATGAATACAGTTAAAATGAGAGGATAAAGATGAACAGAATCAAAGTGCGCTATCATAATGAATGAATGAATGAATGAAGCATTTATATAGCGCTTTATTGTGTATTGTTGTACACCCAAAGCGCTTTACATATGAGGGGGTCTCTCTTTAACCACCACCAGATGAACAGAATCAAAGTGCGCTATCATAACTATAATATTTGCTCCTTTGACATTTGCTCTTGACTCGAGAGTCTCATTCTGCTCGTACCTCTCTCAGATTCAGCTTTGTGTCGAGCTCTGAATGAAAGTAAATGTCAGCTGTGATATCTGAGCCGGGAGAATGTCAGGACGTCTCAGATGTTAATTAAATCAGAGATGAGACGGACGCCTTGAGAAATGGAGCCGGTTTCACTGCTGCTGCGAACTTTCATTTCACTTTGATTTGCTAACATATTTCAGAAACAGCCCTGACAAGTTATTTTACGTCCCTGAAGACTTATTGTAAAATGAATGTGAGACCGAGTTGATATGATTTTGAACTTTTAGAAACAGCCTCAATCCACTCGTGAACTACAGCAGTGAATCACAGCAATAGATATCACTAAAACTAGTTATATACGCATTTAATACAATATTTATATGAAAATTATTCATTTATAATTATTACGACACATTTGGCTGAATTTATGATCCTTGTGATTTAAAAAATATTTTGATCTAAAAGCTTAAATGCAAAATATTTCTGTAGACAGATACAACTTATGCACATACATAATATAATTTAAAGTAAATAATAATAATAAAAATAATTAATAAAATAAAAAGTAATCTGTGTGTGCACATTAAAACAATAATAATTAATAATAAAGTAAATAATACTAATAAAATAATAAATAATAAAATATTTTTAAAGAATAGTGTGTGTATGCATGTGTTAAAAATAAAAAAGTAATAAAATAAATAATAATAATAATAATTAAATAATTAGTAAATAATAATACAATTAAAAAATTAAAAAGTAATGAGTGTGCATATACATAAAATGACTATTAAATAAATAAAGTAAAGAAAAATAAAGTAAATACTAATTATTAATAATTAATAATAAAATAAAAAATAAAATTAAAACAGTAATGTTTGTGCATATAAATGTAAAAAATATTAAATAATGATAAATAAATCTGTAAATGTGCAAGAGTGTACATATATATTTTAAATTAATTAATTAATTAATTTGACAAAGTAATGTATGTGTTACAATGGACAGCCAAATAGTTTATGAAACGTGTTCATCATAAACTGAGGAACATTATTCAATCAAATGATGTTCCCCGTGATCCCCGTTTACCTGCAGAACCTTGGGATCCTGGTAGATCTCTCTCTGCCACAGAACAACACAGCAACACATGAGCACTTCTCTCTTTCTCTGTAAAGCAGAAGAGTTTTATAGTGTATTGAGACGCTGCTGATCTGTGAGCATGAGGGTTCAGATCAGGACCGGATCCGTGTGGAGATCAGACTCAACATCATTCATCTTCTTTACTCCTCCTGCCGCTCTCTGATTCACTTCCATCAGAAACAGTTACTAACAATGACTTCAGTAAGTTTCTGGGAACTATAGTATTGAAGTGTTACAAAATCATAATGCATGGCTTTGCATGGAGCACTGCTATAATAATCAGTTAGCTATATATTATCATTTAATGTGTTCATTTTACCGATCAGCAGGAATCTAACGTGATACTTGGATCTTTCATTACCTGACATGCCAAAATAATCACCTGTCATTGCTGTATCTACCCGTGAATCAATTCTACACGGATTCCCCTCAAACGCTCGCTGACATCTAAAGCATCGGTTCACAGTCTCACAGGGAAGTTTAACTGCTGTCCGTCAGCGCAGACCAGGATTCAATTAAAATGGGAGATAGTATCACCATGGGAACCTCGGCGTGCCGTTGCCGCGGCGCCCAGAGGCTGCGATTCCACTTCGGAACCGATGAACCCTTCCGTCCAGATAGATGTGCCCCCGGAGAATCTGAGACGCTCCTTAATGGGAAACGATTTCAGGAGCGCTGCCGTGTTTAAGTTCTGAACCTTAGGCAAGAATCACTGTTATACAGCAAAGAGTGAACATTAACAGAGTGTGTGTGTGTGTGTGTGTGTGTGTGTGTGAGAGAGACACGAATGATTCACATCATGAGTGAGGAGAGAGTGCTGTGACTTTATTAAGTGATCAGACGCACCGTTTTCACAAGAAAACAGATGATGAAACAGAACATGCCAGACAACCGCATAGCAACACCCTAGCAACAACCCCAGGTACCATAGCAACCACCCTGAGTACAATAGCAACACCCTAGCAATTACATGAGTACCCTAGCAACCGCATAGCAACACCTTGGCAACCACCTCAAGTACCTTAGCAACCACATAGCAACACCCTAGCAACCTACCTGGGTACCCTAGCAACCGCATAGCAACACCTCAGCAACCACCAAAAGTACCCTAGCAACCACATGGCAACATCCTAGCAACCAACTAAAACACCAAAGCAAACACACAAAACATTCTAAAAACAACATTGAAAACATTTAAATTTAAAATTAAACACCCTAGCAACCACCTACAACAATTTTTTTTTGCATGATTCATACCAGACAAATAAATCGCTCTAAAGACTACATTGCAGTGCTCTAGAAACAACAAGATTGTCTTAGCTACTGCATAGCAACACTCTAAAACATTTATAATGCCTTAGCAACACCCTAGCGACCTTTTATTTTGAATGTTGTGCATAATCAGACTATTTTCATGCCACCCAAGGAAGCACCTAGCAACCACCTACAACACCCTAGCAACTGCACTGTAATGTCATAACAACCACACAAAACATTCTAAAACTATACTGCAGTGCTCAACCAATCAGAACGCCTTAGCGACTGCATAGCAACACACTGAAAACATTTAGAACTCCTTAGCAATGCCCTAGCAACCACCTACAACACTTTTTGCATGAGCACCGAAACTCTTTTCACACCAGACAAAGAAATCACCTAGCAACCACCTACAACACCCTAGCAACTGCATAGTAATGCCCCAGCAACCACACAAAACATTCTAAACATTTTAGCAATGCTCAACAAATCAGAATGCCTTAGCAACTGCATAGCAACACACTGAAAACATTTAGAACACCTTAGCAACGCCCTAGCAACCACTTACTACACTTTTTTTAATGTTTCGCATGATCAGAGACTCTTTTCATGCCAGCCATCGAGGAAGCACCTAGCAACACACTGAAAACATTTAGAACTCCTTAGCAGCGCCCTAGCAACCACCTACAACACTTTTTTTTGCATGATCACGGAAACTCTTTTCACACCAGACAAAGAAATCACCTAGCAACCACCTACAACACCCTAGCACCTGCATAGTAATGCCATAGCAACCACACAAAACATTCTAAAAACTATACTGCAGTGCTCAGCCAATCAGAAAGGCAACTGTTGCTATGCAGTTGCCTTAGCCACCACACAAAACATTCTAAAACTGTATTGCAGTGCTCAGCAGTCAGAATGTCTTAGCAACTGCATAGCAACACACTGAAAACATTTTAAACTCCTTAGCAACGCCCAAGCAACCATCTACAACACTTTTTTCCACATGATTGGAGACTCTTTTCATGCCAGACAGCAAGGAAGCACCTAGCAACCATCTACAACACCCTAGCAACTGCATAGTAATGCCATAGCAACCACACAAATATCCTAAAACTGCTCTAGAAACAATAAAAATGTCTTAGCAACCTCATAGCAACACACTGAAAACATTTTAAACTCCTTAGCAAGGACCTAGCAACCACCTACAACTTTTTTTGCATGATTGGAGACTCTTTTCATCCAGACAGCAAGGAAGCACCTAGCAACCATCTACAACACCCTAGCAACTGCATAGTAATGCCATAGCAACTACACAA
>CM041815.1:29952973-29986534 GCA_023376895.1 Aspiorhynchus laticeps | reverse complement strand
ACAATAAGGAGCTACTAGATTATTAAAACTTCATTTGTATGATCAGTAAATGCCATAATCACAAAAAAAAACAAGATATCTCTAATTTAAACCCAACAGTGAAGAAATTACACTCACTATTATCCTCTCTTCAAAAAGCTTAAAAAACATGCTGCATTATAGAACAATTTTTCAATAAATTGTTGTTTTTATTTATTTGTTTTCTCCTGTATTCCCCCCACTTGTTTTTGTTCTGTAATGCTGTATTTTTGTTGAAATTTAAGATAAAAAAAAAGTTAACATTATGCTGGTAAAAGAGGAAAATGGTGTGCTACATAAAATTGCACAAAATACAAACATTATGAATATGCACACATTATTTATCACACAAATATTAGGCAAAATTAGGCGAAATCCATTGACTATTTAAAGAAAGTTATTGCAGTGCATTTTTGTGGCCAGGTTTGGCTCATTTTGAGGTGTGCTGTCTGAAGAGGTGGTCTAGGTTGATTGTGGCGTGTGTTTTTGCTCCAGTGCTCGGTGTCGTGTGGCGTGGGTCGCTCCACGCGCCGGGTCGTGTGCATGAGCTACCATCATCAGCTGGACGAGTCGTTCTGTGACCCAGACGAGCGTCCCAGCGCTGAGCAGGAGTGTGCGGCCGCCCCCTGCCAGTCCTCCTACCACTGGCCCAACAACCAGCCCCACCTGCCCTACGACCCCGGACAGCACAGCTGGAACGTCCCGTCTGCTGAGAACCAGTGGAGGACGGGGCCCTGGGGAGCCGTGAGTGCCACCCTCTGCTTCATCTTAACTACATATAGATCATATATTAACATTTATATACAAACAATCATACATAAATGATGTATAAAATATATATGAAATGTATAGTTGAGTAAAAAGGTATTTGAATTTAGTATATATATATAATATATAGTATATATTATTAATAATAATGTATTTTTTATTAAAATAATTATTGTTAAATGTATTAATATTAATATTAGTGTGTATGTGTATGTGTATGTATATAGTGTATATATATATATATATTGTGTATATATATATATATATATATATATATATATATATATATATATATATATATATATATTATATATAGCAATTTATTAAATTAATTAAATTACATGTAATAAAAATGTATTAAATTAATATATTCTATAAGTTAAATAAATAAAATTTATGAATACACTGAAAGTTATATATTTTTTTTATATGTCAGTATCAAGAAGAGAAACTGATATTGATATATACTTATTATATAATGTTATATGAATTGTAACATTTATATACACTGAAAGTTATACTATTTACTGAAATATATGTGTGGCTTTAAAAACACTAATATTTTAATAACATTGTGAAATGTAATTTTCAGCGCATCTAAAATTAAATATAATTTTTTTACACAGTTCATTACAGTTTTTGCTTAAATTTATCGATGTGTAAATTCACCTGTAGCATTTAAAAATTATTGACTTTAGTTTTTAGTAATTATTTAGTCAAAAGAGTATCGATTTTTAATATACAAAGTAATTCTAATATAATTTTTTTTTAATTTAAAATAGAAAAAAATTATTGATTTTAGTTTTTAATGTTTTTTCAATTATTTCGTCAAAATAGTATAGATTTTTTAATTATACAAAATAATTTTAATAGTTAATTTTTTTATTTAAAATAGAAAAAATTATTTTAGTTTTTAGTGTTTTATTTTCAATTATTTAGTGAAAATAATATAGATTTTTAATATACAAAATAATTTAAATTTTTTTTTTTTTTTTTTTTTTTTTAAATAGAAAAATATTATTATTAGTAGTGGTATTAAAAATAGAATTATATAAATATATTTATTGAAATAGTTTATATACAAATAATTAATCAGACATTGGCCATAACATAACATCTTATCGTATCAGCCAGAGTTTAATATCAGGTCATCCCTAAAATTACGACATGACTAAAATATCTACATATGATCAAATGTACATCTTACGATGGCATTTTATTACTGCATTGACTGATTGAGTGCATGATCATTATAAACGCTGAGCTTGCTCTCCGTCTCACGTGTTTTGTGAGCAGTACATGCGTGTGTGGATCCTCTTACAGAATCACAGTCTGTTTGCTTGAGTCAAACGTTTCATATTTCATGCTCATCGTGAGCCGTTCTGTCATCTGACTGCAATTTCCTTCATTAGCACATGTGCCCATTAGCTTTGATCCGCTGCTGCGAGCACTGATGCATGCTGGGATTGGATGAGTGCTTTCATACTGGACTTTATTAGTGTGGATTATGCCATGTAATACAGGCTGTAAAGAGACATATATTGCCGGAGGAACACAAACTCATGTGATGTTAACCTCCCGCTGATATATATGTGAGAAAATGAGTCCTTTAACGGCTCTGAACGATAATGACTCAACAGGTCATTACTGTATGTTTACAGATACAGATTCATTACCATATATTACTCAATCACTGATGCAATGTGTTTTTCATATTACAGTACTGAGATTAAGTGGTGAAATGTGTTGAATTAGCATTGAAATAATTTCTTAATACAAAAAAATAATGCATTCAGGTCTGTTTTGACCCAAAAGAAATACATAACAATTTCTTAAAACTGCATGGTTTTTAGTAAGGCAATGAAACCTTGCAAATACGATAAGACCCTCTAAATATGCATCATTAATTTTTTTTCAGATTTTTGACAGTCATTTTTTAAGAGATATAACACGTTTTGTGTTCGGGTCATTTTTGACCCGGGTGTGTACTGAGCACAGTTGGATGTCAAAAATAATTATCTATAAAGTTATATTAGTGTCTAAAAACTTTTGCTAAATATATTTAGCCGTTTTCACATATTTCACACTTTTGGAACTGATTTTTGCTGATAAATATGAATATGTGCATCTATTGATGAACCACTGCAGCATAAAAAATGCATCACTTTATTCATCTGAAAGTGAAAGTTTATACAAGTAAAATGAATTTATTTTGTTTGAAAACTTATGTAATATTTATGTTGTTTTGTTAGAAATAAACATGTAGGTTTCTGAGCAATCACGAGTTATCAATTCAACGGAATAGAATTAAATTCCATTAATTCCAATGGGATTAATATTGGTCATTCTCAGATTATATGTTTTTATAAATTTCATACAATAATATATTCAAATACAATTTCTCATCGATATTGTAAAAATATATAGTTATTTTGCATCATAGTTTTTTGTGTAGTTCATGTGTAATTTGAAATTTCAAAGATTATCTAAATTTGTTTATTAATCAAAAGGGGTAAATGCAGTAATAACATTTAAAACTTTAATTTTTTTCCACATTCACTCATTAATGAGAAGTTGCTGATCAGATACAATATATTGGGGAAATATTAAATTATGACGTTTTATAAAATAAAAATATTTTTTATACATAATGAGGCTTAATTTTCTTTATGCAACATATAGGATTAAATGTACTTTATTAATCTCCAAAGGGAAATTGACATAGTCAAACCAGAATTTGTTCAGACATTTCTCACATTATCACAGTTTATTTGCTATAGTTTAGAAAATGTTAATAAAATATGAGAAGAACTCCGAGTTAAACTGTGCCAGAACAAATTGATCTTGATAATGTCAGATAACTGATAGAAAGGCATGTAATGAATTGGGTTGAATAGCTGTCAGATGTTAAAGTTAAGAACACAATTAGATAAAACCAATGTAGCTCCAATTACCAAGAAATGCTTAATTTTTGTTTGAAGTCTGTGGTGTGAAAAGGTCGTTTTAGCAATTAAAGAAAAAACACTGAAGCAAAACATGCTCAGATCAAAGTGTCTGAATAATTTTTGATCCCAATTTTTTATCAATTTTACTGGTAGTCCACTGTATGAAGAGTGTTTTAGTATAATATGTCACAGTTCAGTTTATTTTGCTATCCTCACTTACATAACTGAACTATAGTGTCCTGCACACACTAGTAAAAAGATATGTGTCCCTGGAGCACAAAAGCAGTCATAAGTAACACAGGTATATTTGTAGCAATAGACAACAATACATTGTATGAGTCAAAATTATCAATTTTTCTTTTATGCCAAAAATCATTAGGATATTAAGATCATGTTCCATGAAGATATTTTGTAAATTTCCTACCGTAAATATATCAAAACTTTAGTAATATGCATTGCTTTGAACTTCATTTGGACAACTTTAAAGGTGATTTTCTCAATATTTAGATTTTTTGCACCCTCAGATTCCAGATTTACAAATAGTTGCATCTCAGCCAAATATTGTAAAGCTTATTTATTCAGCTTTCAGAACATGTCTAAATCTCAAGACCCTTATGACTGGTTTTGTGCTCCAGGGTCACATATGAAAGATGTCATCTGGTGTCTGAGTAGTGTTTGGTTTGTCTGGTGTTTGTGTTCAGTGCTCCAGCTCGTGTGAAGGTGGGTTCCAGCGGCGGGTCGTGGTTTGTCAGGACACAGACGGACGCAGCACCAGTCACTGCGATGAGAGAGTCAAACCCGACGAGTCCAAGAGCTGTGACTCCGGACCCTGTCCACACTGGAACTACAGCATCTGGGGCCAGGTCAGACTCAACACCTGCACATTCAGAGAGTGTTCATTTAAGGGTGGCATCATTGAGTGTTAACATAATTAACATTACAATTAACATGATTTGAAGTTAATTAAAATGCTGTTAAAATAGTGTAGAATAGAATTTAATTTTATAGTTTTAATCATTATAATTATTATTCATTATAATATCCATATAATATTATGTATTGTATGTCTTAATTAGTTTAAATACATTTGTAATAATAAAATATATTATAATTTATTTTAATTAATTTAATTTTATTCATTATTAAAATAATTGTATTATTTTGTATTCCACAATGTTTAACAAGTAAAGAGACACTTTGATTATAAATATTAAATAATATCATAATAATATTTAATAATAATATTTATTCATTACCGAAATAAATCTCGGTAATGAGATTTAAGAAAAATAAAAAAAAATATTTACTATATGTATTATATCTATTTAATGTTTTAAATAATTACTTTAAATGATATAATAATAATAATAATAATAATATTTTTTAAATATTATTTTTTTAAATTATTAAAATAACTAGGTAATATTTTATAATCCACAATGTGTTCAACAACTCAAGAGAAGTATTGATTATAAATATTACATTTCAGTAATTCAGTAGCGAAACAAGTTTCAATAAGGACTATTAATAAATATTATTATATTTATGTTTTATATATCATATTATATGGCTAAATTATATTTATTTAATAATAATAATTTTAAAATAATTATTTTGATAATATTTGCATAATAATGTATTTTAATTATTATTATTTTTATTAATTATTACAATAAGTGTGTATTGTTTTATAATCCACAATGTTCAGTAAGTCAAGAAAAATACTGATTATAAATATTAAATATGATTACCAAAAAGACTCTATTTATTTTGTAATTATTTTGAGTGAAAATATTAATATTAATTCAATTTTAAATAATATTTTTGTTGGTTATTAATTAATACATTTTTATTTTATTATTTTACAATCCAAAATGTTCAACAAGAGAATTATTGATTGTAAATATGAAATATAATTAAATCAGCATTGAGTATCAATAAAGAGTATCAATAAATATAGATAAATTAATTATAAAAGGACTGTTTAAGTAAGTAAGAAGTTTATTGTTATTGTACATGTACAATGAAACTCTGGTGGAGCAACCTCCAGGTGCCTAATGATGCATAAGTGATGTACCATGTACATATTATACACTAAAGACTCTACTATTATACGTAATACTCTATAATATACGTTTAACTCATTATGTGTGTGTTCTATGTTCTTTATGAGTATTTGAGTAATAGTGACATGTCACACACTGTATTGGAGTCTCTTATGAATTGAGAAGCTGCAGCGCTGATGGAGTCTCTCTCTCTGTCCTGTAGTGCTCGCGCTCGTGTGGCGGCGGTCAGCGCACGCGTCTGGTGGTCTGTCAGCGTCCCAGCGGTCAGAGGTTAAACGAGCACAGCTGTGAAGTTCTGGACAAACCGGCCGATGTGGAGCCGTGTAACGGCCAGCCCTGCGCCGCCGCCGCTTCATGGCACAGACGAGCGTGGAAGCCGGTACGATAGATAGCAGCTGTGTGTGTGTCTGTCTGTCTGTGTGTCCATCAGACGCCCGAAGACACGTCCAAACAGGGTTCCCAACACGGCAAAGAGCCGGGGCCAGCTGCATGAACCTAGCCTCTATGAGTGACAGTGTCTTAAGAACTACTTAAGCAGTTAACCAAGGGGTAATCAGTCTTATATTTTGGATTCAGCTTAGACTAATCTACGTTTTTATGTAACCGAATTTTAACCAGTCTAAAAGAGCAAAATTAGGCTATGTTCACACTTGGCGTCTTTTTTGAAGCTGCCGGCGTCTGTTTTACATTATAATCCTCTGGAGTAAACCGTGCGTTAAAAAAAGCGCTTTTTAACGCCACCGCCGGCGTATTTTTCTGCAGCTCAGAGCGTCTTTTCAAGTTGAAAAAAGTTTAACTTTTCTGGAAAAAACGTCCTACAGCTGACCAATGACAAGCGAGTGGCGAGTCGTTTCCATAACAACAAAAACGATGAGAAGATAGCCGGTAGACCGGAGCTCCTGGACGAAATTGTTGGAAGCACCATACAGTTTCCTTCCCCACAAACGTCGTTGTGAACCGACATACCTTCCCTGAACCCGACATTACTGCAGCACACAGCACTAGGCTACCGTTGCAGCTGTTATAGCAACAAAAGATGCCCTCGGCTGCTATTTGTAACCAAAACGCTGCCAGCTTTTTATTTTACTAAAAAAGCGCTCGGCAACTTTTTCTAGTCAAAAAAGACGCCAAGTGTGAACAAACCCTTAGATGACTAACTTTTAAGACTAGTCTAAACCTTTTATGCAACCGGCCCCAGCTGTTTACCGTTCTGTTTAGAATCAAAGTCAAAATGATGTTCCTCCTCAGTATTTAGTCTTGTTTTCATGTACAAATATCTAAATATTCTTAAATCAACATGCATTTACATGAAAAGCAAAATGACTTTAGGTATTAAGCCTTGTTTTCTAAAAAATGCATTCAATTAAATTAGTTTTTGCTTAAAATTAAGTATTAAATTAATAAATTAATTAATATACACATTTAAATAAACATGAAAACTTTGCTTAATTTAAAAAACAAAATTTTAAAATTTTAAAAATAAAAAATATTATTTTTCTGAATCCATTCTGAACCAGTTTGCTTAAAAAAATAATAAATAAAATTAAAAATAAAAAAATTATTACTTTCCTGAATCCATTGGTAGATGTTTGTTCTTGTTTTAAGCGAAAACTCACTTAATTTTGGTGCATTTTTCAGAAAGCAATTTTGGTTCTCCAGTAAATGCGTGTTGATTTAAGAATATATTGTACTGGAAAACAAGAAAAAGAAACTGAGAGACACATGAATCGTCAGACCACCTAAGCATATTTTACAGGATGTCGTTAAAAACAGTAATTAAAAACATGTTTGCATGCTCTGAATTAGAGGAAGCGTGCCTGAAAAACAGAGAAATAATTTGTGCAATTTAATTTTTACTCGAGTTTGAGCTGTAATCTAAAAACACAAGTGTATATTTGTGTATAAGAGTTTAATATTTTAATTATTATTATTATGACAATTACGCAGCAGCCACTTATTGTATATTATATTTGTATCTTTGTACAGAATGGGTATTTTTAAAATCATCAATTCGTCTTATATCTATATTATTTAATATTTCAAACTGGTGCTCGTGACGTTGACTTGTACAGAGGAAAATAATTTTGTTAGTGTTTTGTTTTATTTTGATTGCGATGTGAAATGAGTTTTTGGGAAGATCTGCAGTTCTGTATTTTTCAACAGAAATCATGGCTGCAGGATATAAACATATCTAAGTATAAATAACCAGATTTAGTTAGTTTGATACTTCGGCGTGGACTGAAACACTCAAGGAAAACTTGATAAATGACAAATGAAAGAAATACCTCATCGTTCAGTCTTTGTCTCAAAATGCACTTGCAAAATGTAATAAAGCAGAAATGTAATAAAATCAAACGACCAAAGATTTCAGCCTCGTCTAACCCTCATAATGCATTCAACATCTGCGTACAGAATCGTTATTTCATAAAACTGAGTATTTTTCAACTAAAACAATATTGTGTTTGATCAGCGACTTCTCATTAATGAGTAAATATGAAAAAAATATTGAATTGTACTGTTATTACTGCTTTTACTCCTTTTTTATTAATTAAAAATCGAGAAATTCTTTGAAATTTCAAATGATGCATGAACCACACCAAAAAAACTATGATGCAAAAAATCTATATATTTTTTGCAATATTGATGAGAAATTTAATTTGAATACATCATTGTATGAAATTTATAAAAACATATAATCTGAGAAATACCAGTATTAATTGCATTGAAGTGAATGGAATTTAACTCCTTTTAACTCATGATTTCTCAAAAACAGCCCACATTTATGAAACCTTCATATTTATTTCTAACAAAACAACCTAAATATTACTCTGAAAAGTTTTCAAATTAGATAAATTAATTTTAATCGCATGAACTTTCCCGATTAAAAAAAGTGATCAATTTTTCACGCCGCATTGTTTTACATATTCATGTTTATCAACAAAATTCAGTCCCAAAAGTGTGTGAGATATGGAGAAAAAGTGAAATATATTTAAATAAAGTTTTTAGACACTAATATAACTTCATTGGTAAGTATTTTTGACATCCAACGGTGCTCAGTACATACCCGGGTCAAAAATGACCCGAACACGAAACATGTCATATCTCTTAAAAAATGATTGCAAAAAATCTGAAAAACATAAATGATGTGTATTTTAAGGGTCTTAAAGCATCTGCAAAGTTTCATTCCCTTACTAAAAACGATGCAGTTTTTCCGTGTCAAAATGCATTATGAGGGTTAAACGAGTGATATGTGCTGCTCGTCATCAGGTATCGACTCTGAGATTTGGTGCTAATTAGGATTGAATCACTAAGTACTATCTACTTCACTGTTTGTCTAATGTAGCGCTGAGTTTTAACGTTTTCTAACATTATTTTTGTATCTTTACTCAGAATTTGACTTCATGCATCATTATCGTTAAGGTTGCAGTCGGTTTCTGCAAAATAAACCTTGAGAGCATTTTAGCTCTTATTTTATAATAAAAACCACAACCTATCGACTTGATTGAATGACATGGGACATTTTTTGATTATTTTTATAGAGAAAAGAACTGCTTAATTTAATTCCCATCTGCAAATATTCGGGTTCAGGTAATTAAACCTCGTTCGCAGTGAATTAATTGCCATCTGAACGAGTTTAATCATGGTGCCATACAGATACGTCACATTATTCTGTATTTTTAGTCATATTTCTTAAGTTTCAGAACACAAATACCTCTTTTATGCCGTATGTTTGGTCGATTGTCTGCTCGCTGGCCGTTTCTAATAGTTTCGAAGGATTTTTGCTGTTGTTTTATTTATTTGTTTACAGCCAGAGATTCAGCGCTGCAGCATTTATATGCAAATGTCTTTGTTTTGAATCATAAAGTAACTGTATATTTGTCTGAATCTTCATTGTGAAGCGATTCATTTCTCTTTTGATCTGCTGATTTCTGTTCACTTTGTTCTGGTTTCTTTCGCTCATCGCTCATGATGATGTATGATTATGTTTTTCTCATAAATATGTTCAACTGAACGTCCCACTCAGTTTGTTCCAGAACTATATCACACTGTAAAAATGATTAAAATACATAAAGGTTGTGAAAGCTTGTGTTGTTTTCTTAGTCTTTTGGGCCTTTAGCCTCTTCTGAAGGGGTTTTTATGTTCATTGGGTTTTTATCGACATACCTTTTGGTTAATATGTGTATGAATATATAAGGAAAGTTTTTATTTTAGCTTCTGTAATTCTTAACTAATGTATTATTCACCATTTTAATCATATATATCGTATATATCATCAAAATGCTGTTTAAAAGAGTTTTAGTGATGCATTTTACTAGATATGCATCAATCATGTAACATAATATTTCACATTTTAGTATATAAAATATATTTTTAATATATAAATTATATATTACATAAATAATATTATTAATATAATATAATGCAAGCTCAAAGACATAATTCAAATCAAACTCAATAAGCTGCATAAAATTATAAAATTAGCATCAAAATGCTGTTTAATATCGTTTTAGATGGCGTATTTTAGTTCTGCATCAATGTTAAGAATATATTTATATATATATATATATATATATATATATATATATATATATACACACACACATACACACACAATTCAAGCTTAATGACCATTCAAATTTCTCAATTAATATACGCTCTGTAAAGATGCATAAAAATTATGCAAAATGCTTTTTGAATTAATTTTAGATGGAGCATTTTATTAGATATGCATCATGCAATATTATGTAATATTTCACATTTTAATATATATTTAAGCAATATATAATACAGGATTACAGACATAATTCAAATCAAGTCTCTCAATTAATATAAGCTCAATAAAATAACAAAATAATTATCAAATGATGCTGTTTAAAACCATTTATGATGGAGTATTTAAATATATATGCATTGGTCATGTAATATTATGCAATATTTCGCATTTTAATGTGTGTGTGTGTGTGTGTGTGTGTGTGTGTATGTATATATAATGCAAGCTTAAAGACAATTCAAGTCTCTCAATTATTAAAAGCTCAATAAAGCTGCATAAAATAACAAAATAATTATCAAAATGCTGTTAAAAGTTTTTTTTTTTAATAAATATGCATCAATCATGTAATGTTATAATAAAAAAATATAAAATAGGTTGAAAGATCAAAGTTGCTTGATTTGAATTACGTCTCATATCATGTATCACATAATCATATATTTTATATATTAAAATGTCCAATAGGTAGTTGAATTCGTCCGCACACTGCAAAAAAAGACCAAAAAAGGTCTAGCAAAAATCCAATTATTTATTTTTCATATTTTTTTATATGCAAAAGTGACAAAAGTGCAAAGTGTATTAAAAACAGACCAGCACATGAGAACCATTGTTGTGTTTGTTCTGAGCGCACACAATTCCTGCTTTATATATATTAAAATGTGAAATATTACATATAAAATATATGATTATTTGATACATGATGTGAGACGTAATTCAAATCAAGCAACTTTGATCTTTCAACCTATTTTTATCTTGACAGGATCATGCATTAAGAAAAGATATGGAAACTATTAAAGATAATTGTTCATAAACATCTTCATGTGAGATAAAATCCATCTTAATTTTAGACACATTCTGCTGTTTCATCTTGAATGAGTCTCTTTGCGTCCGGAGACATTAATGTGCGCCTTGCGTCTTGTAGTTTTCTGCTGTTTTCTTGAAGGTTTATATAGTGAAGTCCTCAGAGAAGCGGCGGGTCGCTGCAGCTGGGAATCATTTGGCTAATGGCTCGGCTGTAATGCGTAACAGCAACTTTTTAATGTCTTTTACAGCAACATCGGCTGATATTAATCAGAGATGGCCTGCAGAGTTAAAACAGTGTTTATAGAGCTGAAAACCCCAAGAACAGCCTCATAATCATCTCTGGTTTCAGATGCACTTTGGATTTCACTCTCGCTGTTTAGAAACGACAAACATGCGTTAAGTGTTTGAGTCCAGCAAAAGACACTTTCAAATCAATTAACATGTGTGGTTTAATGTTGAATGTTGATGCCGAAATGCATATACACTATATTGCCAAAAGTATTGGCACCCCCTTCTAATGAACAGGTTTGACTACTTTAGTAATTTCTATGAGTACAAATCTTAATGTTAAAGCATATAATGATATTCTAGGAAATTGTGTGCTTCTAATATTATAGCAACAGTTTGGACTCTTTTCTATTCTAACATGACAATGTCTCTGTGTATAAGACAAGGTTCAAAAAGAAAATGATTGATTGAGTCAGTGTGGAAGAACTTGACTGGTCTGCATAAAACCAAGTCCTAATCCCAGTTTAACACCTCTGGTGTGACTGTAAATGCAGACCTTGAGACAAAAACTCATCACCAAACACCAATGACTTGTACATATGGGTTCAGTCATTTTAGACACTTACAAAACTGTTGCAACAGAGATGAAATACAATTTTTAAATACATGAATTATGTTCCCATCGTTGTTGCCACAGATTTGGAAGTGCATTTTTCTGTTCTAAAGACGGGGTGCCAATACTTTTGGCAATATAGTGTATGTTCTTGTGCCATAATTAAAGCACAGCATGGTTTATGATGTCGTGATTTGATTATAAACTAGTGCTGCATATCTTTAAGAGAGACAGCATTTGATTTCTGTTCTCTGTATTTGTGTTTATAACATTCTTCATTGCAAATTCTCTCTAAATAACAGAAATAACACATTGTAGTGCTTAGTAGAAAAGCACTGATTTATTGATGTATAATTTACATCAGAGAACGCTGCAAATCCATTGATTTCAATCAGAAGAGTTTCTTTAAAATATTGTTTCATGGTGATCAAATTTTGTAATTTTTCTGGTTTTGGTCTCTGACTTTCATTAATGGTCTTTTTTTAGACAGATTTTTCCTTGAAATTTGAGTCGTTCTATCAAATATCAAACTTAAAGAGCTTATATCATTGATAGATATAATTATATAATTGCTATTTTATGTTTTTGTAAGAAACCATTGTTAAATTTTTAAGAAAATAAAGATTAAGAAAATTAAATAATTTTAAAGTAATAAAAACATTTAGAAATAAAATTTTAGATGCAATAAAATTTAACAATTAATAAAAAAATTTTTTTTTATAAAATTTAACTATGAATATAATTTTAGATGTAATGCAATAATAAAATATTGAATTAGTAATAAAATATTTGGAAATAACATTTTAGACAATAAAATTTAATAAATACATTTTTTAGACAAAAAAATGTAATAAATAATACAATATTTAGTAATATTTTTTTTAGACATAATAAAATTCCACAACTCTAAGTTTTCCACAGAAATAGCCTTTACTGCTGATGTGGTGTTAAATAACAAACACATAAATGACCGTTGTTATTGTATCGTTGAGATACTGTTATAGTTTTTATTAATATTCTGAAATATCAATAATATTCAGTTTTCATTTTTATATTTTTCTTTTTCAATTAAATTCTAGTTAAAGTTTTAGTAATTTTGTTGTGTGCTTTTGTAATTTTTAGTAGTTTTTGTTTTATATATTATTTATTATCATTACAAATTTAAAATTTAAGCTGAAATTAAAAGTTTTTGTTGTACTTTATTTCAGTTCAGTATTTCAGTTTTATATTGTATTTTATCATTTACTTTATTTCAGCCATGTTTTGTTGTAGTTGTTTTAGTTAACTATAATAACCTTAAATGAGCGATTGTGCTTGATAAACTCATTACACCAAACACTCTTAAACAGCTGGTTCAGTTTTCTGATTATTGCTAATATTCTCTCTGAGATGATTATTCCATCATTTGGGTTTGTTTGTGGAAGGAAAGCCGTGGCTCGTCCCTCATAAATCATCATGTCAGCGCTCTCTAATAATTTACCCAGAAACCCCTCGCTCTGAAAGAGTTAATGATGACTAGAGATGTCTGACACAGTTGGAGGCGTTCGGCGTCGTTTATGCTGGACATTTTGATGTTTGTATGTGAGATTTATATTAGTGCATGTTTTTTTTTAATGATTGTGACTCACGTTTTGATGAATTTCATCACAAAACTAGCTGTATTTATGGATTTATAAGTACCAGTAATGTTATTTATTCTCTTTACATTGATGATTGATTGCAGTTTTATGATGTAGTTTATTGGTATTGTTAAAACATGGTAACTTACCTCATGGAATAAATTCATTGTGATGATAAACTTTATTCATTTAAGATGTGAAATGAGAAAAACACAAGCAACTAAGAGAAAGCAATATTTATCTTAACCAATTTAACTTGTGATTATAAATAAACCGCCTTTATTATGAGAGATAAACAGCATATTTTGAGTAGAAACACTTACCAGAAAGCGCGTCTGGTTTTTGTTGCATCATGATGAGGATCCAGCGTTGCCAACTTATAATCAACTCAACTTTATTTTGCAGTAAAAACATATTTAAACCATCATGAGCTTCAGCCAAAAGCCTAATGAAGTCTGTTTATTCTCCTGAAACTAATTAAAACCCACGTGTTTTAATGTTGAACAGACCTGGGGAAGTATATTCATGCTCTTATGCAGTTCATCTTTAATTTATGGCAATTAGTCTGTAATTAAAGCAGGACATGGCCCTGAATCTGTATGATGTTGTGATTTGATTAGTGCTGATTTATGATCATAAGATGACGGAGCGCTCTGAACATAATAAAGTGATTGTGATATGATTCATATGCAGATTTCACACACGGGTTTTGTTGCTGTCCAAGAGTCAGAAGAGTTTTCAGTCAGCATTAATTACCATCATGGTTATTATCATAAACTACAACTAAAACCGGTAAAAAAAACCTAAAAAAAAACCTTAAAATAAAATAAAATATTTCTAAACTGAAAGTGAAATAAAATTTAATAAAACTATGTAGACACAACTAATAATAATAATAATAATAAAAATAAAGCACAAAGCACAACAAAATTGCTAAAATTGTAACTAAAATTACAAAAACGGAAAACAACAGAAAAAAAATTAATATGTAATATATGTAATTTATTCATCAATGTCAAAATGACAATAATTTTGATTACTCTGTAGTGTTAAAAATCTATAATTATATAAAATCTAAATTGCATATATTGTCTATCTATCTGTCTATCTATATATATTTATAAGTGCTGTTAAACGATTAATCGCGATTAATCGCATCCAAAATAAAAGTTTTTGTTTACATAATATATGTGTGTGTGCTGTGTATATTTATTATGTGTATATATAAATACACACATGCGTGTATATATTTAAGAAAAAATGTTACGTTTATATATTAAATATATTTATTTATGATATAATTGATATGATTATAAATATATACATGTAAATAAATGTAAATATTTGCAAAATATATACTGTGTGTGTGTATTTATATATGCATAATAAATATACACAGATATATTATGTAAACAAAAACTTCTTTTGGATGCGATTAATCGCGATTAATCGTTTGACAGCACTAATTTTTTTATATATAATTTACTTGTATAATTCATATTTAATTATATATTTTATTATTGTAATTATATAAATAAATCTGTTTTTTCTTCAGGTTACATTCTCATTTGTATTTCCTAGAGTTTTGCAGTTGAAATAACTGAAGTAATGATTGGTTGAAGGTGGTTTTGATCTGAAGCAGCTCTGAGCGTGGGTTAGAAAGAGCGATAGACTGATAGACGAGAGGATTTCTTGCACATGTGGCACCTGGCAGTGAATGTTTGGAGTGAGAGACGAATCTGGAAGCGTTTATGCCGGTTCTCCGTTTGCAGGGCTCATGCATTAAACCTGATCCTCAGTTTGACTTCAGTGGGTTTACCGCTAGTTCTGCTCACTTTGACTGCATCAGTTTCTGATGGAGAGAGGGATGAGAATCTGCTTAGATGAAGAATCAGCTGTTCTAGGAGGTTTTTAGAGGAAAAGTTCACTCAAAAGATGAAAATGTGCTCACACTCAAGCCATCCAAGATTGGGATGAGTTTGTTTCTTCGTCAGATTTTGGAGAAATGTAGCATTGCATCAGTGTCTCACCAATGGAAGTGAATGGGTGCCGTCAGAATGAGAGTCCAAACAGCTGATAAAAACATCACAATAATCCACAAGTAATCCACACCACTCCAGTCCATCAGTTAACATCTGGAGAAGACAAAAGCTGAAACAAATCCAGCATTATGGCATTTTTAACTCAAATATGAATCCATAATCCATAATAACGCTTATAATCTCCTGTTGTCTCTCACATCAAAATCAAGCCACATATTTATTTAGAGCTGTTTTGGACTGTTTTGATCTGTGCAGATTTCTCTCCTGATTCAGACCAGACCAGCGTTATTATGAATTATGGACTTATATTTGAGTTAAAAATGCCATAATGCTGGATTTGTTTCAGCTTTTGTCTTCTCCAGATGTTAACTGATGGACTGGAGTGGTGTGGATTATTGTGATGTTTTTATCAGCTGTTTGGACTCTCATTCTGACGGCACCCATTCACTGCAGAGCATCCACTGGCTTCATTTCTGTATGACTGATAAATATGCATCACATTAACTTTATTATTTTGTGTTTGTGTTAAAACCGTGTAATCCAAGTGGGTGGAAACTTGATAATTAAAGTGCATAAATCTTAATATTTGTTGGAGTGCATTGATAATACAATACCCGTTCAGTCTTTCTTACGTCATTCATCCGTCTGGATCCCAGATGAGAAGGAAAACATCAGATATGAGTGGATTTACAGTTCAAGTCTATTATTCATCAGCAGCTGTGTGGAATAATTCAGCTGCAACATCAGATTCAATTATGCATCATTAATCAAAGACTATGAAGAGTATGAAAATGTTTAGCTGTTTGTTTAGCGATCAGTTCATTGGGATATAATCTTGTCAAGCTTTATAAATAACTGATTTGGTGTCTCCAGACTGACTCCACATGTGGACTGGATGGATTGTGTTACATGTGATTGCTGCAGAATGGACAGAAAGGATGGTTTCACATGGGACTCGTTTCGTCGTATCCTTGAAGCAGAAACTATTCCGGTCTGGACTTTAAATGTGTGATGAGCTGGAGATGCACAGCTTCACTGCGGGTCAAATATGAGTGAACAAACACAGCACTGAATCACGTCTGAAAGAGGAAACGGAGCAGTGCTGATAGAGAAGAGAGTTCATGACGCTCTCAGACTGATATATGAGCCGTTTGATCTGAGCTTTAAAAAGAGGATTGATGATTTAAATATAAAATAAATCAACATTTAAATTAAGTCAATTCAATTGTTATAGGCCTATATATATATATATATATATATATATATATATATATATATATATATATATATATATATATATATATATATATATATGATTTTTTTATATATATATTTTAATATGTATTTTAATAATTTAAGATTAAACTGTAATACATGGTGAAATTAAAAATTAAATACTTAAATACATAAATATATATAATACATTTAAAACATACCTATTTTCAAGATATATTTTTGACCAATTAAAATATATTTCAAATATGATGATTAAATTGTAATTTTGTATATATATTGAAAATATAAAATAAAATAATAGTCCATTGATTTAAATATTAAATAAATCAAATTATTTTAATTGGTCACATGAGAGATTGTTGTTATATTTTTTAATTAAAATATATGGTCCTGTATTTCGTCGTATCAAATATGAAGCATAAACTATTCCGTAAAATGGACTTTAAATGTGTGATGAGCTGGAGATGTCACAGCTTCGACTGGGGTCAAATATGAGTTAAAATTACAGCACTGAATCACGTCCTGAAAGATTAAAAGTCAGTGCTGATAGAGAAGAGAGTTCATGACGCTCTCAGACATATATGAGCCGTTTGATCATGAAGTCTTTAAATTAATGCAGGATTGATGATTTAACATATAAACAGTAAATCAACATTTAAATTAAGTCAATTCAATTGTTATAGTGCCTATATATATATATATATGACTGAAGGCGAGTATCATTAAATACCAATATATATGATGTCTCTAGGAAATATGTTATTTTTTCCATAAATATTTAACATTGACTAATATCATTCAAACATTAAGTATAATTGAGAGCTAATCCATATTTATACATATTATATAGACTTTAAATATTTAATATTACAAATACATATCTAATATATAAGTGACAGTCAAAATCTATCACATAGAATTTTTTTTATATATATATTTAATATGTCTTAATATTTACATCTGAAATGTAATACTTCAGCAATTAGCAAATTAACTACCTAAATACATAGATATACATAAGTATATTCTAAATTAATATATTTTCAAGATGATATCCTTTAAGCTACAAAATGTCAAATATGGATATTACTTGTAATTTTTTTATATATGATGAACCACAATCATAAATATTGTCCATTGATGATTTAAATATTAAATAATATCAACATTTTAATTAGTACATAAATATGTTGTTATATTTTTTACATTAAATACATGTCCTGTATTCATATCAAATATAATATAAGATTGCTAAAATATTATCCAAAATGTCGATCGATTTTAAAAGTTAAGTCAATAGTAAGTAATCCGACCTAATCGATTAAGAGCTTTTAACAGACTTTTATATTGCAATAATTTCACATGACAAGTCTTCAAATTAAGTGCTAGCAACAGTACATAAAGACTAGAATATTTTTAATATTTTTTAGTATAATTTTTATTAAATATCATTGATACCATTTATTAGACTTAAATAGAATAGGTAAGTGTCTAAGTATTAAGTGATAAGTCAAACGATGCTGGACATGAACCCATTATAGATAATGTCATATTTACCTGATGTCCTTCAGCAATTAGCAAATATGGCCGAAATTGAGATCGGGAGGTCATTCTACAGCTACACAGTCCATAGATGAAGGTCCTTGAAGGGTACAAAAGTTATGGATTTCCTCTTTTTTTTTTTTTTGATGGCAACAAGACGTCATAAATCACTTGCATAACGCAAGCTTCTGGAGGCGCATAAGTTTGATATATATACACTATATTGCCAAAAGTATTGGCACCCCCTTCTAATGAACAGGTTTGACTACTTTAGTAATTTCTATGAGTACAAATCTTAATGTTAAAGCATATAATGATATTCTAGGAAATTGTGTGCTTCTAATATTATAGCAACAGTTTGGACTCTTTTCTATTCTAACATGACAATGTCTCTGTGTATAAGACAAGGTTCAAAAAGAAAATGATTGATTGAGTCAGTGTGGAAGAACTTGACTGGTCTGCATAAAACCAAGTCCTAATCCCAGTTTAACACCTCTGGTGTGACTGTAAATGCAGACCTTGAGACAAAAACTCAAACACCAATGACTTGTACATATGGGTTCAGTCATTTTAGACACTTACAAAACTGTTGCAACAGAGATGAAATACAATTTTTAAATACATGAATTATGTTCCCATCGTTGGTGCCACAGATTTGGAAGTGCGTGATCTCCATACTGACAGCTGGTGGTCTCTTACCGAGGAAACAGTAAAGACAGACATGTTAACAGTGTGTTTACCCAGAGCTGAAGCGTGTCCTCCTCGTCTGTTTATGCCGTCGCTGATTTATTGAGCTGTTCCTGTAAAACACCTTCACAGAGACTCGTGTGCTCGTGTAGATGCTCTGTGGTTTAATGAGCGGTGTGTTATTTACTGAGATCTTTTACTGAGAGTCTGGTCCTCTCATGTGGTTTTCATAAGCAGACACTTGATCTTCATGTGCAATGGGAATGGCATTCAGCGAGGAGAAGCGCTCTTAAACATGCTGCTTTAGATCCGTCTATGATCACAATGATCTTCTTATTTGATAAACTTTATTTACTGCCAATAATGGACCATTTTATCCACACTGTGTTGATTCTGTTCTGTGAAATGGTTTTAAGACACGTCTTGAGATGTTCAGTGAACTTACCATGAGATCATGAGATGTGAATCAGGTCAACCACTCCTAGAAACACACACACACACACACACACACACACACACACACACACTCACACACACACACGCACACTCACACGCACGCACACACACACAGACTCTCTCACACACACACAAACACACACACTCACACACACACGTTTGATGAAGTGACTTTGATGAACCGCAGGCACATTTATTTTACATGTCAAGGGCTTTGTTTATGAATCTGATCTGTTTATGTTTTTTTCTGTGAGCGATGAAATCAGATCCGTTCGTTGAGACCGTGTCTCTTACACGAGTGGATTTAATAATGACGTGAAGCAGAGAGACTTTCATCTACTGTAACGTTACTGTTTCGGCTGATTTGATTTCTGCTCAAAGAGCATCAAATATATTTTATTTATTTAAAAACGTGTATATATATATATTTTAAATATTATTTAAAAATGTGTAATTAAAAATTATAAATGTAATTTAATTAAATATTTAAAGTATCAATTAAAAAAAAAATATATATATATATATAACAAAATACTATGCACAACTATGAAATTATTAATTAAAAATTAGAAATTAAAAAAATTATTTAATATTTTAATACATTTTTAAATACTTTTAATTAATAATTGAATGCATAATATAAAATAATTAATATTTGAAATATTGAACATGTATATATAATGTATTTTATGCGTATATACCGTGTGTATATATATAAAATTATAAAAAACTTCTAAATATTTTATTTAATTTAATAACATTTAAACATCTATACATTTCTATATTATTATATATTTTTAAACATTTCTATAATTTTATATATTTGTAAACATTTGTCCATTGGATATGTCTTTTGAGACGTGTTGTTTTCAGAATAGTTCATATAAGGTAGCTGTTAAGGCAGTCATGTTAACAGTATGTTTTCAGGTTTCTTTAAGTAGAAGTTGGAATGCATTTCCAAAATACAACACAACACACACACACACACACACACACACACACACACACACAACACACACACACACACACTACACACACACACACACACAGCAAATACACACACACACACACAACACACACACACACACACACACACATACAGTATCTGCTTGTGGACTTCATGCATTGTTTTGTGTTTAAGCAATAATCAATGTAACATAGTTCAGTCAGAAATGTCAGTAAAGCAGATTTTTGCTGTCTGAACACATATATGTGACTAAAGTGTCTGAGCGTTGATGAAGTGGTCAGAGCTGTGTTTTAAACATCCAGCATGAGCTGTTTTCTCTCTGTCATTGACTCTAGTGTAAATGAAGAATAAATGAGCGGCTCCATCAGATCCAGATCAGTGTTATTTTACATCAGACGTCATTCACGGATCGCTGTGTTTACTTGAGCGCAGTTTTCCTCTCTGTGTAGTAGTTAATGAGTCACTATATGTCTGAATCTCACCAAACCTGCCATCTCTGATGAATATTAATGCTCATTAGAGTCTCATTACTGTAGTACAGTACTGTTTTCACTGTTAAAACATCAATGCAATACAATCAACAACAAATACTACAATGTGTTCTTTTAAATAATATAAATGAGCTGGTAAATAATGAAATTCTATCATTATAACTGAATTTATTTAATTATGATATTATAATTTAATCATTTCATTATTTCAATTATATGCATACACACACACACACACACACACACACACAAATAAAAAATAAAATAAATTTGTATATGTATTAAAATGTTAAAATATACAATAGATATAATAAAATATAATATAAAACCACAATGAAGTAAAAATATCATATTTAAATATACATTTGTATTTACATTAAAATAAACATTTTTACTATTTTTACTATTGTATATACTGTATATAACTACATGTAAAACGTACAAAAAATGTAAATATGTATATATAAAATATTTAAATTAAAATATTTTTATTGCAATTTTAAATATGCATATATACATTAATTTGTTTTATTTGCATTTTAAATATATAAAATTTTAAAATACAATATTTTTAATAATAAAATATAGATGTAAATTGATATATAAAAACGGTAGCGTGTATATCTTAATATCTTAATCATTCTAAGCAGAAAAAACCTATCTTTGTCTTTGTACTGAATTATGACAGGTTTGGTAAATTCACTCATGTTTGCTTGTATTATCATCACGAGTCTCGAGACTAAAGCTGATTGAGTTTTCAAACACATTCTGAGAATCAGACACACGCTCATGCGTTACAAGTGATTCTAGCAGTAAATGATGCAGTGTTACTACAGTACAGATCATTTCAACACAAAACATCATGTTTATCCCATCAGACTGACCTCAAGCTGCTTCTCCTCTCGTCTCTCTTCTGTCCTCCTTCAGCTGTGTGTGTGGCTCCCATCAGACGAGCGTTCACGAAGCGTTCTCATCCTCTTCCCTTCAGCTGTGTGTGTGTGTGTGACTCCCATCAGACGAGAGCGTTCACAGCCGCTCACTCTCCTCCTCTTCCCTTCAGCTGTGTGTGTGTGTGTGTGTGTGTGTGTGTGTACTCCCATCAGACGAGAGCGTTCACAGCCGCTCACTCTCCTCCTCTTCCCTTCAGCTGTGTGTGTGTGTGTGTGTGTGTGTGTGTGTGTGTGTGTGTGTGTGTGTGTGTGTGGCTCCCATCAGACGAGAGCGTTCACAGCCGCTCACTCTCCTCCTCTTCCCTTCAGCTGTGTGTGTGGCTCCCATCAGACGAGCGTTCACGAAGCGTTCTCATCCTCTTCTCTTCAGCTGTGTGTGTGTGTGTGTGTGTGTGTGTGACTCCCATCAGACGAGAGCGTTCACAGCCGCTCACTCTCCTCCTCTTCCCTTCAGCTGTGTGTGTGTGTGTGTGTGTGTGTGACTCCCATCAGACGAGAGCGTTCACAGCCGCTCACTCTCCTCCTCTTCCCTTCAGCTGTGTGTGTGTGTGTGTGTGTGTGTGACTCCCATCAGACGAGAGCGTTCACAGCCGCTCACTCTCCTCCTCTTCCCTTCAGCTGTGTGTGTGGCTCCCATCAGACGAGCGTTCACGAAGCGTTCTCATCCTCTTCTCTTCAGCTGTGTGTGTGTGTGTGTGTGTGTGTGTGTGACTCCCATCAGACGAGAGCGTTCACAGCCGCTCACTCTCCTCCTCTTCCCTTCAGCTGTATGTGTGTGTGTGTCTGCCAGCATGCTGATGGTCGTTTCTCTTATCTGTGTTTCTTTGATGTGTTTCTGCTGGCAGACTGCAGCCTGTGTTTAAAATACCTCTGTAATGACCCTGTTTATGATCTCTCTCTCTGTGTGTGTGCGTGCGTGCGTGCGTGCGTGTGTGTGTGTGTGCTGATGCTCTTTAGTTTTGCACAAACCTGTTGCTTTTATTCTCCGTGAGGATCAAACTTCACAGACGTGGATGCAGAGACTGGGATCTGTTACTGAAGTCAAAACAGCAAGCTGAAAGATCCAGCTCATATTTCACCTTAAAATTTAGAGGAAAAAATAAGAAATCATTTTTGAACAAACAAAATTAGGCCTGTTTTTAGGAATAGTACTATTCTTTTGGCATTTTCCCCTCAATATTCTCATTGCTATAATGTGAATAAAAAAATGATAAAAATATTATTGGTAATAATATTTATGAGGTAAATGTATATTTAAATTATATTTAAAATTTAAATGTGGTAGTAAATTTAAGCTATATATATATATATATATATATATATATATATATATATATATATATATATTATACATATACGTATATCTATATGTATGTTTGTTTGTTGGTTTGTTTCATGAATATTAGTAAATTAATACAAATTAATATATCATATTTATATATAAAATACTTTTACATGAAATTAAACTAAGCTCAAATAGACATTTGCAGGAGAAAAAGTGCAAAAAAGTGCAATAACATTAAAACATAATAATAATACATTTTTACAGTAATAAAAAATCAATGTCACAATACAAAAAATAAAATAAAAATAAAGGTAAGTAAAAATAGGCTTTACAAAATATATAAAATAAAAAGTCAATAATAATTAATAACCATAATATAATATATTTCTCCATCATTTTTCATTTGATTATTTAATTTAATTTAATTTTTTTATATATTTATTTTATTTTTGTTGTAAATGAACACATAGTTATATCCTGCATACTGTTTTTACAGAAATGGATTTGTTCTCTTTAAAACTAGCTAAACCAAAAATTTGGAGGACAACTTAAAAAAAGAAGAAAAGAAAACCAATAAAAAAAATTACAAAAAATTTAAAGTTACAAAAATTTTTAATGTTTTTTTTCCACAGTAAAATAAATAAAAATTCTCTAAAAAGATTAAAAATATTTATAAAAAACATTAATTTTTTTTCTTTCTTCATGCACAATTTCTTATTTGTCTTTATTGCGGTGAAATATGATCTGAAATCAGACTGTGTGTCCCACGATCATAATTAATGAACAGAAGTAGTATTATGTGTATCGTCTGGGTTGTAAATGGCGTGAGCGTGTTTGTGTGTTAGTGCTTCCAGATGATTGAATGTCTTCTGTCTGCAGTGCTCGGTGTCCTGCGGGAAGGGAATCAAAGAGCGGCAGATCGTCTGCGTCGATCAGAACCAAACCCAGATCCAGGAGCAGAGCTGTGCTCATCTCAGAACACCCAGAACACAGAAGGCCTGTCGGGCCGGACCCTGCCCCTCCTGGAGAGCCAATCAGTGGAGAGCGGTATGTGACAACATTATTATTATTATTATTATTATTATTAATAAATGAACACACAGTACTCCTACATAAGGTACTTTTATACTAAAAATACCAATATTTTTAAAAAAAAATTAATTAAATATTTTAAAAAAAAATGTAATTAAATATTTTTTAAAAAAAATTAATTAAATATTTTTTGTCAATAATTTTTTTATGTCAATAATCATCTTTTTTTCTATTTAATTATATTAGTAAATTAACAAACAGTACTCCTACATTAGATATTTTATACAAGATGTGCTAATAAATAATTCCTTATTGTAATTTATTTGGTATTTTATTTGGAATAAAATACTAAATTTAACTAATATTAAATTTATAAAATAAAAAATACTTTATTTTATTTAATTTTTAATAAATACACATGCACTACCCCTACATAAGATGCTTTTATGTTAAAAATGCCAATAATAAGTGAAGCTTATTTTACTTTATTTTATTATTTTATTTTGTTATTAGTAAGTTAACAGTAAGTTAATGGTGTTTTCATAAAAAAAAGCCAATAGTATGTAATTCTTTACTGTAATTTATTTGGTATTTTATTTTATTTTACGTTTTATCTTGTATTATTTAATTTTATTTTCTATTTGATCTTATACTATTTTTATTTGATTTATTTTTAATAAATACACATGCACTACTCTGACATACAATACTTTATTGCAGTTATTATTACTTTATTGCAGTTATGTTATCAACCATCTTTGCATGTCCAGATGATAGCACAAAATACATATTACATATTAGGGCTGTCAAAATGGCTGAAAAACTAAATTCTAATTTTGTACCTAAATATTATCAAAATTCGAATTATATTCGAATTTAAAAGGCATAATTTCAGTTAGAGGAAAAAAAGCTTTTGGCTTCTCCCCTGAGGCCACAAGAGGGTGCATCAAGCTAAATATGACTAATTCACTGTTATTCAAAGCATAAAATAACACGACTATCTTTGAAAAATGTGCATTAATTTTAAATCGCTTTCTAAATATCCGACTCTCTTTTGCGAGACGCGAGTGCAACAGTGATAGATGTCCCTCTAGAAAATGTGATATTTGCGTTCTGTGTGAACGGCTTGGTTTCAGTTTTGACGTAAACAACATCATCTCCGCATTGATGTTCTCTTTTTCCGCAGTATTCTGAATGAAGTGGGTTCAACTGGATAAGTTAAAAAAAAGCATGAAAATGCAATGACACCTACCTACATCTTCATCGCATCTCGTGCGCCACTGATAAGCTGCCTGACGCACACCTAAAATTCGAATGTGGATTTTTTTTAAAAATTCGACTAATATTCGAAATTCGAATTTTTTTTTTGACAGCCCTATTACATATTAGCAAACAAACAAATAAATGAAGCTTATGAGGGAGCATGACTCCACTAAAACAGTTCACACTTCAACCCCCTCAATGTTCAACACAAAACTACGCCCTTGGTTTCGGTCAGAGCCAATCACGCGCCTCTACACCCATCCTGCCCCGGCTTTACCCCCGAACCCCGTCACGATCCCCCATCATCCCCCTCTGCGTCTGGAAGCAATCAGCTGGTCTCAGGCCTCCAGAGAGCATGCGATCCACAAGACACGCTTCATCTCTGAACACACACTGCTCTGATCCTCAATGCATTCCACCAGAGTCAGTGCTGCATAAACAGGCTTTATCAGCTAATACCACATTGAATCTGATCAGCAATTTCACTAACACTTTATTTTAAGGTGTCCTTGTTACATGTTACATGTACTTACTACATTTACATTTACATTTATGCATTTAGCAGACGCTTTTATCCAAAGCGACTTACATTGCATTCAAGTTGTTTTACATTTTTTATCAGCTCTTGCTTTCCCTGGGAATCGAACCCATGATCTTGGCGTTGCTGGCGCCATGCTCTACCATTTGAGCTACAGGAAAGCGTAACTTACTATTAATAACTTACTTTTATAATAACAATACGTTATGCCTAATTACATGCAAGTAACCTTAAGACAAACCCTAACCATGTAGTAAGTGCATGTGGTTAATTAATATTACTCAGTACTTCAGTGTATATTTACACGGGAACAAGGACACCTTAAAATAAAGTGTAACCGCAATTTCTTATTAATGCGTGAATGTGAAAAATTAAACATTTTGATTGTTACCATGTTATTACCATGTTATCACTGCATTTACCTTTTTTGATTAATTAAATAAATTAAATAAAATTAAATAAATTGAATAATTAAATAAAAATAAAGAACTTAAATTAAAATAAAATAAAAATTATTAATTCATTGAAATTTCTAATTATATATATATATATATATATATATATATATATATATATATATATATGACAACTTTTATTTGATTATATGATTGTATGAAATTTATAAAAACATAATAATCTGAGAATTACCAGTATTAACTGAATTGGAAAGAATTTAAATTAATTTAATTTAATTCCTTTGAATTTATAACTCAAAAACAGTATAATTTTATTAAACTTACATATTTATTTCTGACAAAACAACATAAATATTACTCAGAAAAGTTTTCAAGCAAAATTAATTCATTTTATTTGTATAAACTTTCACTTTCAGATAAAAAAGTTATGCATTTTTCATGCTGCAGTGGTTCATCAATAGACGTGCAATATTCATATTTATCAACAAAATTCAGTCCCATAACTGTGTGAGGTATGGGCAAAAAGGCTAAATATATTTTAGGTGTTTGATGCTAATATAACTACATAGAAACATATTTTTGACACCAAGTGGTGCTGCAAACACACCCGGGTCAAAAATGACCCGAACACGAAACATGTTTCATCTCTTAAAAAATAATTGCAAAAAATCTGAAAAAAAATTAATAAGATGATGTGTTGAGGGTCTTAAAACACTCGCAAGGTAAATCTATGCAGTTTCTATAAATGTGTCTGTATCTCTGGACCAGCTCCAGATATAAACTCAGCATGTAATGTGTAATAATGAGGTGTTTGTGTGCAGTGTTCGGCGAGCTGCGGCGCTGGCCTTCAGTCCCGTGAGGTCTTCTGCAGGTCAAAGGGCAAAGGTCGTGTCTCTGATGACCTGTGTGACGCTCGAGTGCGTCCCGATCGCCTCCGCTCCTGCTTCCACACCGACTGCCAGACGCACAGCTGGACGACACACGACTGGAGGGACGTGAGTAAAACACCATCGACTCCTTTACTTCATTACACTAGAGCTGTTACCTCGATGTCAACACTTAAAGGTGAAGATGGAGCTGAGATGCTGATGCTAAAGGGGGCAGTCGTGGCCTAATGGATAGGGAGTCGGACTTGTAACCCGAAGGTCGTGGGTTCGAGTCTCAGGTCCGGCAGGGATTGTAGGTGGGGGGAGTGAATAGCCAGCCTTCCTCCTTCAATACCACGACTGAGGAGAGACCCTTGAGCAAGGCACTGAACCCCTAGCTGCTCCCCGGGTGCTGCAGCATTGGCTGCCCACTGCTCCGGGTGTGTGTGTGTGTGTGTGTTCACTGCTGTGTGTGTGCACTTGGATGGGTTAAATGCAGAGCACTAATTCTGAGTATGGGTCACCATACTTGGCCACGCACCACTTCCCTTCCCTTAAAATCAGCATGGTTAAACTGGACTCCCAAGTTATACAATTTTTACATTTATTTCATTATATTTTATTTTATTTTGATTTTTTAAAATACTAATATACTTTTATTTCTATTTTTATTAATAGTGAATAAACACATAGTAATTAAGATACTTTTATATAAAAAAATATATATTTTATTGCAAATGAGCACATAGTTCTTATATACATGACACTTTTATACAAAAAATGCCAAGAACGTCAAAATCAGAGAAACTAGAAAATTTATTTATTTGTTTGTTTGTTTGTTTTTAGTATAATTTTATTTATAGTAAATGACCACACAGTTCTTATACATATGATACTTTTATACAAATGCTAAATATAAGTTATACTGCATGTCACAATGACAGAAATCGGTAGTCTGTTTATTTTATTTTATTTTATTTTATTTTGTTCAGGTTTTTTTTTTTCCAATAAGTCAAAGTCACAATCAGAGAAATATTTTTTTTTTTTAATGGATTAAAAAATGGTTGCCCCGATTGTGGGGTGGGGGCCTTTGGGTCTCCGGGCCCAGAGCCCGGTCCGCCCTGGTGTGGTCGGCTGCCGGTGGAGCCTGCGGGCTTGCCGCCACGGCACCCTGGGGCGCCTACACTGTGGCTGTCGGAGGTCCCGCCTTCGGGCTCTCCTCTGCCCTTTTCTGGGTGGAGGCCGCGGTTGTCCCTGCAGTGGTTCTCCTGGGGGTCCCGTGCCCTGGGGGGCCTCCGGATGTTTGGGGCCCGGGTCTTTTCCGTGCCTGCTTCATGCCTTGCGGGATGGGGCTGTTGTTCCCCACACACACTATTAAACATTTACATGGAGGAACCTTATGAACACAAGCGCGCTCACACACACAGGTGTACACTCAAGCATTCACATTGGTATAAAAACAGGTGCTCACAGACACACATTGTCTTGATCTGCTGTTGCTTCAAAACTTATTTTGTAATATTAGTTATGTGTGCTGCTCAATAACATTTAACATTTAGAATTTATTGTGATTCATACAGATGTTGGTTGTTGCTGCAGTCTCTTTGATGTTGTGTCTTCGGTTGTTTTCTTCTGTTGTTTTCTCTTTTTGTCAGCAGGTATCGAAGCAAATTGTCTGTTTTTTTGTTTTATTTTGTTTGTTTTTTTGTTTTCTGTTTTTTTTTTTTTTCCCCTCTCTCTCTCTATCCCCTATTCTCCTTTTTTCTCGCTCTCTCTTCCCCTTCTCTGTTGACTTTCCCCACAACCTTTTTTTTTTTTTTTCTTCTTTCTTCTTTCTTCTTTCTCTCTCTTGTTTTCTCTGTCCCCTGGTCTTGTCTGTCATAGTGTGGTTAAATAAAAGGGTATATAAATTAAATTAATTAATTAAAAAAAAATATATATATATTAAAAAAAAAAAAAAAAAAAAAAAAAAAAAGGCTGTGAATGATGATAGCGTAGCTACACATACGTACTGTCATGTGTTATCTGTGTTACTGACAGGCCGGGAAAAAAAAAAAAAAAAAAAAAAAAAATTGGTTGGCTGCAAACTTTTTCAAACTGAATGAAGAGGAAACTGAGATCATGCTCTTTGGTTGGAATCTGTTCTTCTATTCCTGCTGCTCTTGAGTCTTTGAATGTATATAACAAAGCAGTGGTGAAAAATCTAGGCGTATTATTGGATCCTGATTTTAAATTTGACAAGGAAATGAATTCTGTGGTAAAGTCCTGCTTTTTTAAGCTGAGACTTATAGCTGAAATGAAGCGCTTGCTGTCTTTTAGTGATTTAGAGACACTTTTTTTCATACTTTTATTTTTTCACGCCTAGACCGCTGTAATTCTCTTTATGTGGGAGTTAGCCAGAAAACCTCGACTCGGCTACAATCAGTTCAAAACGCGGCAGCAAGACTGCTGGCGGCACTCGAAAGCATGCCATATTACCCCGATCTCTTAAATGGTTGCCTGTGCAATTTAGAATTAAATACAAACTTTTATTGTTTGTTTTTAAATCTTTAAATGGACTGGCTCCAAAATATTTGGAAGCATTGGTGAGCCGTTATTCCTCTCTTAGGCCTTTGAGGTCTTCCCATCAGTTTTTGTTAGTAGTTCCTAGAACCAGATGTAAACTTAGAGGAGATCGTGCCTTTTCAGTTACCACCCCACTCTGGAATGCACTGCCTATGCATATAATATCTGCCCAGTCCATTTCAATTGTTAAAGCCTCGTTAAAAGGACATTTATTATCACTTGCTTTTAATCAGCTAGACTAATTTGAACATTAATTGGTGTTTGGTGTTATAAATTGTGTTTTTTGGTGTTCAAATTGTGATTTGTATCGAGTCTGTTCTTCTTGTCATTTTTTATTATGCTTGTACAGCACGTTTGGCAACCACGGTTGTAAAAATGTGCTTTAAAAATAAATAAACTTAACTAAACTAGTACTTAAAACTCCTTTCAAAGGGAGCAAACCCCGTCTGAAACAAGCTAGTTTCTGAAGTAAATATGAGTGTGTGTGCCTGTGCTAAACTTCACCATGATGATATGATGTTGCCAGGGCGTTGCTAGGTGGTTGCTAGGGTGTTCTGGGTGGTTGCTAGGTGGATTCTTTCTTACACTAGTAACCCCTGTGCTTTTTTAATCATGTCATGTTCATTTCCAGAATAACGTGTGTTTTTGTGTAGAAACAAACGTTCTCCTGAACTTCCAACTTCTCATATTTTTACCTTTAAAGTTGAGTGTCTGTGTGTGTGAGTGTGTGTGTGTGTGTGTGTGTGTGTCTGTCTGTGTGTGTGTATGTGTGTGTGTGTCTGTCTGTGTGTGTGTGTGTATGTGTGTGTCTGTCTGTGTGTGTGTGAGTGTGCGCAAGTGTGTGTGTGTGTGTAGGTGTGGTGTGTGTGAGTGTGATAGAGAGTGTGTGTGTGTGTGTGTGTGTGTGTGTGTGTGTGTGTGGTGTGTGTTGCGATGTGTGTGTGTGTGTGTGTCTGCGAGTGTGTGTGTGATGTGTGTGTGTGCGAGTGTGTGTGGTGTGTGTGTGCAGAGGTGTGTGTGTGTGTGTGTGTGTGTGTGTGTGTGCGAGTGTGTGTGTGTGTGTGTGTGCGAGTGTGTGTGTGTGTGTGTGAGTGTGAGAGTGAGAGTGTGTGTGAGAGTGTGTGTGTGTGTGTGTGAGTGTGAGAGTGAGTGTGTGTGTGCGAGTGTGAGTGTGTAGTGTGTGTGGTGGAGTGTGTGTGGTGTGTGTGTGTGTGTGGCACGAGTGTGAGTGTGTGTGTTTTCTGAGGTTCTCCGTGTGTTTCTGCAGATGAAGCATGCTCTGATGTCTCTGTGTTTATGGATTCTTCTTCATGTCGTCTGAATGTAATCTGTGTGATTTGTGTCCCTCCGTCTCTCCAAACGCTTGACCTTAAACGGTCAAATACGGTTGTTGTTTATGAGCTGCATCTGAGATTCGCTCATCCTTCATGATATACAAGCAGATTTCTATGTGAATTATTCATAAAATGTCCTTGTGTAAGATTTTGGATGTTCAGTGCGTCAGTACAACCAATCACATGAGTTGTGGGCGGGGCTATCTGTTTGACTGACCAATGGCAGACAAAATAATTTAATAATACCCCCCCCCCCCCCACACACACACACAGTCTTGGTTATTGCAGAAATACAAAGTCATGTATGCAGAGAAAGGTACTAAAGTTTAATGAAATATTATAGAACACTGTTTTATTTTTAATGAGAAATGCCAATAAGTCATGCATCAGCTGGAGAAAGCTGTGATCTATTTTATTTTAATTTATTTTATTTTATTTTACTTATTAAACAAATGTATTAAACAGACAGTACTTGCACATAAGATACATATACAAAAATGCCAATAATAAATCACAATCAGAGAAATTTGTACTTTTTTACTTGTATTTTATTTTATTTTATTAAATGAACAGATAGTACTTATACATAATTACTTAATAATTATATTTTTTTATATTTTAGATTTTTTTTAATGCCAATAATAAGTCACAATCAGAGAAACTTGTACTTTTTTACTTGTATTTTATAAAAAAAAATTAAATGAACACAGATAAATGCACATATATGTTTAGATGTATTTATGCATTTTTTAATGTATGTTGTTATTATTTTTGATGAGCTCAGCAAGCAAATTCTGAACAACTAGCTTGTTATGGCAATAAATAAATAAGTTAGTTAGTTAGTACTTATATATAATTTTTTTTTTTTTAATGCCAATAATGTCATAAGTCACAGACAGAGAAACTTGTACATTTTTACTTGTATTTTAATTTGTTTTATGATCACCTATACTTATTATTATTTTTTTTATTAATTTATTTTTTAGAATGAAGTAATGCCAATAATAATAAGTGCCAGTTTGACTGACCAATGGCAAATCAAATAATTTAATAATAATTCATATTTTCCCTGCCCACACAGTCTTGGTACAGCAGAAATACAAAGTGCTTTTATACTGAGAAAGTTATTATAATTTGACGGCAGATCATGTGTGTGTGTGCAGTGTAACGTGAGCTGTGGCCGTGGCGTGAGGTCCAGATCGGTGTTTTGTGTGGACGGTGGGATGAAGGCGGCTCCGGAGAGTGTGTGTGACGCCTCTCTCAAACCCCACACACACGAGCCGTGTCACAGCGCCACCTGCCTGTACGTCTGGATCACCTCCGCATGGAGTCAGGTACAGCACAGTCTCCACACACCTGCTCAACACCAGAGAGTGATAGTGACGCCATAAACTATCAGAGAGAGGGGCTGGATCAAACATATTCATGTGTGATAGACACTGCTTTCCCTTCACTTTCTGCTCCAATTCACATTCAAATAAAAATAATTAAATATGAAAATAATGAAATTCCTGCAGTTGCTTCTCCAATTCACATAAAACATAAATAAAACAATAAAAAATAAATATTAGAATAATGAAATTCCTCCACTTGCTTCTCTAATTCACTAAATAATTAAATAAGTTCCTTTACTAGCTGTTCTAATTCACATAAAAAATAAAGAAAATAATAAAGAAAGAAATACATAAATAAATAAATATATTAATTTACTAGCTGATCCAATTCACTTATAAATAAATGAAATAATAAATAAATAACTATATTAATTTACTGTTCCAATTCACATAAAAATAAATAAAATAATAAATAAATTAATTAATTTACAAGCTGTTCCAATAAATAAAATAATAAATAAATAGTTATTTATTAAAGTAGTGAAATACTGTCACTTGCTGATCCAATTGACACAATAAATAAATAAATAAATACATTTGTTTACTAGCTGTTCCAATTCACATAAAAATAAATAAATAAATAAATAAATAAATAAATAAACAGATATTTATTAAAGCAATGAAATACCATCGCTTGCTGCTCCAATTCACATAATTAATAAATTAAT
>CM041815.1:29877973-29950473 GCA_023376895.1 Aspiorhynchus laticeps | reverse complement strand
GTGTGTTGTTAGTGCTCTCAGACGTGCGGCGCTGGAGTCATGCACAGGACGGTCCAGTGTCTCAGCGCTCAAAACCTCCCGTCTCAGAGCTGCCCGCTGTCCAGCCGGCCGGAGACACACGCCACCTGCAGACTGACCGACTGTGAGTTCATGCTCAGGGTTTCTGGGGCTCTTTATTTCCTCTTAAAAAGGTCTTAAACTGAAACAGAAAGTCTTGAATTCATAAAGTCATGGCATTAAATATTCCACTGGAAAAATGGTAACACTTTACAATAAGTTAACATGAACTAACGATAAACAATTCTTCTACAGCATTTATTAACCCTCTGGTGTTGTTCGGACATTTTAGACCGGGATTTTTTTTTTTTAATTTTTTAAAAATCGCTACTTCATCAGAATGGTACAAAACTCAGTGACTTTTGTGGCAGTCGCTATGTGACCACAAAAAAAAAGTAAAAATGTGGACTTGATTCGAAAAAGTTAAATGGTCTTAAAATAAATTAGTCACACTTGTGTTGTTCGCGGTCAGAAATGACCACCATTGGAAATGAATGGGAAATACACAAAAATACGAAAATACCCCCCCCCCATAGGCACACATATATGAACTAGTGTGACTGTAACACAAAGCATGTTTCTGCAAATGCATGAAATAAAATCAATAATTCGGCCAAAAATGCAGTCAAAACACAGACACCATGGAAGGGGTTACACACTAAAACATCAAAACCTTTCAAAAAGCTGTCTTTGAGAATGTCTAAATATATATATCCAAATCCACAACTTAATATATATATATATATGTCTTTATACCTAAAAACAACTAGAGAATTTATAAGCCTTTTATAAAGAGCTATATAGGAATCAAGTGGCTAAACCATGAAATTGCAGAAGTTTTTCTTTTTTTTACTCCCACCAGATGGCCCTAATCTGGCTTCAAAAATTGGATTTTAAAGGCATCGTCTCTGTTTTAACATGAAATACTACCATAATTGAAAAGTAATATAAAAATCTTAGAGAAAAAAAAATTATAATTGGGGGGGGGGGGGATATCATAATTATTGTATAAATGTTAATTAGTAACATGAAATTCTCTCAAAATACAAAATAAAAAATATTGTGGAACAAAAATATATTACATTGATCTTACTGAAAAAAAAAAAAAAAAAAGAAGTTACATTTCAGGTGTTCGTCATTGACGTGCAACCAAGTGTGACCCCCAAATGAACAATACCAGAGGGATAAATCAGTACATCAAGTTAAAGTAAATTATTATTATATTGTGTTTTATTTTATTTCAGTTAATGTTTATTTGATTACAAGTAACAAAAATGTTTTGTTTGTTTTCTGTTTTTTTAATGGTTTTATTTTTACACGGCAAAAAAAAAAAAAAAATGTTTGAGGAAAGTCTCTTTTTTTTCAGAAAAATGTGTCAAAAGTAAGTGATTTTATTTGCCAGTGGAGTCAAAAAAAAAAAAAAAAGTTTTCCGTTTGAATTAAGTTTATTTTTCTGACCTCATTGACAGATGTGTTATTATTTTAAGCATAAACTCACTTCAGTTCAGAAAACGAGACTTAATGTCTTCAGTCATTTTGCATCTCGAGGAAATGCATCTTAAGTATGTTTAGATATTTGTACTGGAAAACAAGACAGTTTTTTCAGGTTTAGTTAACTGTAATAATCCTGCTGTTGTGTCTCCTGTAATGTACTCCATGACTCGTCTTAAAAAGGTCTGGAGTGTGTGAAGCGCTGAGCTGTTTCTCTGATCAGGTGAGCTGCACACGAGCTGTCGAGAGCTTCAGGTGAAGGGAGGCGTTCAGGAAGATGGAGAGCATTACATCAAAGTCCGATCCAAGATCCTGCAGATCTACTGCGCCGAGATGCAGAGCGCTTTCCCCAAAGAGTACGTGACCCTGCGCAGCGGCCAGACCGACAATTACTCCGAGGTGTACGGATACAGGTACAGACACACCTTCAGTGACAAACCACTGCAATAATGATGATGTTTAATGTTTCTGAAAGTCTCTTCTTCTCAGCAAGGCTGCATTTATCTGATCAAAAATACAGTAAAAATAGTGAAATATTATTACTATTTAAAATAACTGTTTTCTATGTGAATATGTGTTAAACTGTAATTTATTTCTGTGATCAAATCTGTATTTTCAGCATCATTACTGCAGTCTTCAGTGTCCCATGATCTTCAGAAATCATAATAATATGCTGATTTACTGCTCAAGAAACATTTTTGATTATTATCAATGTTGAAAACATATTTTTGTAGAAACGGTGATACACTACCATTCAAAAGTTTGGGATAACTAAGAAACTAATATTTTTATTAATCAAAGATGCATTAAATTGATCAAAAGTGACAGTAGAGACATGTTAATGTTAGAAAAGATTTCAATTTCAAATAAATGCTGTTCTTTTGAACTTTCTATTCTTCTGTGAATCCTGAAAAATAAAGTGTATCACAGTTTCCACAAAAATAAAACTGTTTTCAACATTGATAATAATCAGAAATGTTTCTTGAGCAGCAAATCAGTATATTATTATGATTTCTGAAGATCATGTGACACTGAAGACTGGAGTAATGATGCTGAAAATACAGCTTTGATCACAGAAATAAATTACAGTTTAACACACATTCACATAGAAAACAGTTATTTTAAATAGTAATAATATTTCACAATTTTAAATGTATTTTTGATCAAATAAATTCAGCCTTGATCAACAGAAGGGACTTCTTTCAAAAATATCACAGCTCTGTTCCTGGGTCAAAGTCTGATGTTAAGATGTTGCTAAACTAATGTTTTGACTCAATGCACTACACACACAACATGGGGTTAAAAAAAAATCCTTTTTAAAAAGATCAAACTTATCTTATGGACACTCCCAGTACTGAATGAAATATATGTGACCCTGCAGCACAAAAGCAGTCATAAGTAACACAGGTATATTTGTAGCAATAACCAACAATACATTGTATGGGTCAAAATTATCCACTTTTATTTTATGCCAAAAATCATTAGGATATTAAGTAAAGATCATGTTCCATGAAGATATTTAGTAAATTTCCTACCGTAAATATATCAAAACTTAATTTTTGATTAGTAATATGCATTGCTAAGAACTTCATTTGAACAACTTTAAAGATGATTTTCTCAATATTTAGATTTTTTTTGCACCCTCAGATTCCAGATTTACAAATAGTTGTATCTCAGCCAAATATTGTCCTATCATAACAAACCATACATCAATGGAAAGATTATTTATTCAGCTTTCAGATGATGCATAAATCTCAATTTCAAAAAATTTACTCTTATGACTGGTTTTGTGCTCCAGGGTCACATAAATGTATAATCAGTATTTCTCTTGAATCATATTTGCAGGCTCCAGAACCCGTTTGAGTGTCCGTATAACGGCAGTCGGCGACAGGACTGCGCCTGCAGGAACGATTACACCGCGGCCGGTTACACCGTCTTTCACCGCGTACGGCTCGATCTTTCCAGCATGCACATCATCCGTGAGTCGTTTACCTCGCTGATGACACAACATTCATGCAAAATATACAGAAACATTTTACAGTAAGGTCTGATTTGTTTACGTTAACTAATGCATTACTAACATGAACTGACATTAAGCAATAATATAAATAAAACTATAAATATATAGAAATAATATACGGTAATAAATACAATAAAATAAATAATAAATATATATTATTTTATAAAAAAAAATGTATTTAAAAAATTATAAATTCATATGAACACAGTGGTTTATTTACATTAGTTTACAGTGCATTAATTAATAAAACTTTTGATTTTAAACATAGTGGAAATGAACTGTAACTAAGAATGATTAATGCTGTTGACATTGTTCATAGTTAATTAATGTTAACAAATGAAACCTTGTAAAATGTTGCCGAATGCACTTCTGTAAACAGCAGTTTTGTCCTGATTCACCGTCATGTTGAATTTCATCTAATTCTCATCTGATTGTGTTTAATTGTGTTTCAGCGACTGATGTGAAGTTCAGTCAGACGTTGTTTGGTCGCCCCGTCCCGTTTGCGTCCGCAGGAGACTGTTACAGCGCCGCTAAATGTCCTCAGGTACCATTATTATACGTCCTAGATGACTAGATGTTTAGAAACACCAGTCCAAACACAGAGTCAGTCTCAAGATGTTTCTGAAAGAGTCTCTTCTGCTCAAGGCTGCATTTATTTGATCAAAAATACAGTAAAAATGTGAAATATTATTACTATTTAAAATAACTGTTTTCTATGTGAATATGTGTTAAACTGTAATTTATTTCTGTGATCAAAGCTGTATTTTCAGCATCATTACTCCAGTCTTCAGTGTCCCATGATCTTCAGAAATCATAATAATATACTGATTTGCTGCTCAAGAAACATTTCTGATTATTATCAATGTTGAAAACAGTTGTGCTGCTCAATATTTTTGTGGAAACCGTGATCATTTTATTTTTCAGGATTCACAGATGAATATAAAGTTCAAAAGAACAGCATTTATTAGAAATAGAAACCTTTTGGAATATTATAAATGTATTTACCCCCTCTTTTGATCAATTTAATGTGTCCTTTCTGAATAAAAGTATTATTTCTTTCCAAAAAAACAAAAGAGTTACTAACCTTAATGTTTGGAGATTGTTTTACTAATGTATTTTTATGTAATGCACTAATAATCTCTCTCTTCTCTGATTGTTTAGGGTCAGTTTAGTATAAATCTCAGTGGAACAGGACTGAAGGTCGCAGAATCCACTAAATGGGTTTCCCAAGGCAACTACGTCACGGTCAAAGTTCACCGGTCAGAGGTGAGGACGTGGATTATTATTATTATTATTATTATTATTATCAGTGTTGGGGGTAATGCATTACAAGTAACGCGCTTTATGTAATCAGATTACTTTTTAAGTAACTAGTAAAGTGACACATTGGTTTTTAATTTACAGTAAAATATCTGAGTTACTTTTTCAAATCAGTAATGCGTTACTTTGTTTCTCATGTATTGAGTGACAGCTCTGGTGTTGCCATGGTGACAGAAATCAGGAGTAAGTGCAGAGGTGTTGTGTGTGAACATGATCTTAGTTCTAGACTAAATATGAATAGGGGTGCTCTGATCAAGATTTTTTTAGGCCGATCACCGATCACAGAAAGCAGTATCTGCCGATACAATCACCGATACCGATCTTTTTAAAGCCTTCTTTTTATTGTGTAGAATTATTTATAGTGATGATCCAATCAAGATAGACATTTTAGACATTTATTCAGAGCCTGAATTTCATTTGAGGGGTGGAGGGGGCATTTTTTAGACAATAATATATATTTATCTAACCTAAATGTTTGATCATGCACTGCATTTTTGTTTTGACAATCGTGCAATTGTGGCACAATAGCTTACACACAGCACCAGTCTGATTTTGTGAGCTGTATGTGAGGTGAGGTTGACGCACATACTCCGTTTGCAGTGCGTATGCAGTCCATGTGTGGTACACAAGCGGTGCAGAAGCAGCACTGACTGTGCTTTCACACAGTGTTGCGGAAATACTGTGGGGGGTTCCATCAAAATGCTCACAGTCAGATAACTGTTTATTAATTGAGGACACATGTTTTTAATAGAAAGTACAGTGAGTACTAGGAAGAGTGTGGTAACTTGCCATTATTGATTGAATAACTGGTGTGTTGCCATGTAAAAATGGAGATAAGCGGTGTTGTTGTTTTGTGAAATTGATTTTGGTTTCTAATATGAATGTTGGTCTCTGAAAGATTGGAATTGCCAGATTCCGTTTAAAATTAGAATGGTATCTGCCATTTAAACACCGTTACAGATCTAAATCACTCATTAAGTTAAAACAGTGTATTTATGTGAGATCTCAAATCGTGTGACATTACGTTTAGGAATTTAAACCAAGGATTTATGGGTTGGCTGATTTTAACAAATTCTTTTTAACGTATTTCTGTTTAAAGGTTTTTCTTGACAATCGTGCAATTGTGGCACAATAGCTTACACACAGCACAAGTCTGATTTTGTGAGCTGTATGTGAGGTGAGGTTGACACACTACTCCTTTGCAGTGCGTATGCTTTCCATGTGTGGTACACAAGCGGTGCAGAAGCAGCACTGACTGTGCTTTCACACAGGTTCACCTGATCCATGGCTGTTTACTACAAACACAACATTTATCCATTATTTTGATTTCAAAAAATGCTTTTTCAGCATTGTGATTAATTTTTTTTTACACAGTACAGTAATACAATATTTACATGTATAGATTTATGTAGATCTTTTAATATCTGTCTTATCTGAATTTAATAGGAGAAAGTTATTGGTCATCCAGTCTTTTACATTTTTAACACACTCTGTTAGCTTAGATAATTTAGAAGTTTCATCTGGTCTTGTTGAGATATATAGTTGAGTATCATCAGCATAACAATGGAAACTAATCCCGTATTTTCTAATAATATTACCAAGGGGTAACATGTATATTGAAAATAGCAGAGGACCTAGGACAGATCCTTGTGGCACTCCATACTTTACTGCTGATAATTGAGATGATTCCCCATTTAAAAAGACTAAGTGATAACGATCAGACAGATAGGATATAAACCATCTTAAACCCTGCCCTTGAATACCCGTATAGTTTTGTAATCGATCTATGAGTATGTCATGATCTATAGTGTCGAACGCAGCACTAAGATCACAAATACATCAATTATGTTATGTCTTATTTAACATATTTAATTACTGCAGGTTTTTATAATATTCTGAGTTTGCATTTGACTGTTTTTATTCATTTTGAGGAATACTGAATCTGTTTTTGTGCAGGTGATGAGTAAATACATGTTGCTATTTAGTCTAGAACTACAGTAAGATCATGTTCACACACAACGCTCTGCACTTACTCCTGATTTCTATCACCATGGCAACACCAGAGCTGTCAGTCAATACATGGGAAACAAAGTAACTTATTTGAAAAAGTAACTCAGATATTTCCTTCTATTTAATTAAAAAGTAATGCGTTACTGTATTAGTTACTTTAAAAAAGTAATCTGATTACGTAACTCGCGTTACTTGTAATGCATTACCCCCAAAACTGATTGTAACGCATTACTTATAAAAGTAACTTTCCCCACCACTGATTATTATAATAATTGTTATTGTACGCAGTGATTTAATCATCGTTGTGTTTTATTGTTGCAGGACGGTAGCAGAATCTACGGCCGCTGCGGTGGTTTCTGTGGGAAGTGTCTTCCTCACCCTCATACAGGCCTTTTTGTCAAAATCCAGTAAGAAAGACGTCCACTAAATCAACTTGAGAAAAACTCGCATGTTTTTTTAACATCTGGCAGCTACGCTAAACAGAGCAAGTACGAAACGTCCCACCTCTGCACTTTCCGAAAGTTACAAGAACCAAATAACTGTGAGTCCCTTCACGAATCAGGACGGATCGGGATGCAGATTGGATTAGTTTTTATACGGAAATGTCGAAATTATCGTAACATGGATGTAGTCACGTGTTCTTGTGAAAATGAATCAACATTTGGTCAGTCGAGATCAACTAAATGAAACCTGTTAGAATCATTTATGACCAAATTCTGCTCATTTGGTTGCAACAACAGCACAGGGTTTATTTTTAGTTTTTAGTTGTAGGAAACGGTCAAATCCTTCATTTTGGGCTGAGTTTTGACAGAAAGGGATTCATTTAACAACTTTAAAAGCATTTCATAATCCAAAATATCTGTTTTTTTTCCCAAAAGGACATGAACTACTGCACGTAAAACATGTTTTAGATGAGTTGTTTTTATTTCACATGGAGCAAAAGACTCTGACGACAGCAAACTGCTTGATATGAAAATATAAGTAATTGAATTTTTTGTATATTTGAATGTTTAACTTGTGTCTTGCATCAAAGTCTGGCTTAAAATGGGTTTGACGATTTAGAAGAAGGTAGAAAACACTGCAAAGGAGCGCTACTGAAATCTCTTTATCCTGACGATAATTTTCAACTTTAGATAAAAGCGTCAGCTAAATGAATAGATGTCCTTATGAACTAGTCTGGTTAATATAAAAGATATTTTAATAATATGTAATAATGTACTGACATCAGTTAACGGTGCTAAAAAAGAGTTCATAACATGGTCAGCATGTGCTTTTGCATTTTACATGGTTACTAATCTGATTCAAAACAGAAGCAAACTTTAAAATTTGTGCTAAAATAAACCAGCCTAATGTGGTTTGCTGGGTTAAGATGGTTTAGGTGACCAACTATTTGACAAGTGTGACAAAAAAAGACCAGCTAACCTCTAAAACCTGTCCTAATTCAGCTGAATCAGGTCACAAAATTCAATTATTTTACAGATTAAATTGAATTAGTTAACACTGACTGTCAGTTGAGTTTTTAGTACAATGCAAATGCACTACCATTCAGAAGATTTTCTAATGTTTCTGTCTCTTCTGCTCACCAAGGCTGCGTTCATTTGATCAAAAATGCAGTAAAAATTCTAAAATATTATTACAATATAAAACAGCTGTTTTCTGTGTGAATATGTTATATAATGTAATTTATTCATTTGATGCAAAGCTGAATTTTCAGCATTATTACTCCAATCTTCATAACCAGCTAAATTCTAAAACCAGTCCTGATTCAGCTGAATCAGATTTAAAAAAAAAATCAATTATTTTATAGATTAAATTGAATTAGTTGACACTGACGGTCAGTTTTTATAAAGCAAATACACTACCATTCAGAAGTTTGGGGTAGGTATGATTTTTTAATGTTTCTGAAAGTCTCTTCCGCTCACAAGGCTGCATTCATTTGATCAAAAATGCAAGAAAAATTCTAAAATATTATTACAATATAAAATAGCTGTTTTCTGTGTGAATATATTATATAATGTAATTTATCCCTTTGATGCAAAGCTGAATTTTCAGCATTATTACTCCAGTCTTCATAAATTAGTCACTAAATTAAATTATGTGACACAAAATGTAATTAAATGGATTAAATGAAGTCATTTAAAATCAGATGAGTTAACTCAGACAAACATCACATCAGTTTTATTAGAAGGGAAGATTAAAGTAGATCAAATTAAAACTGCATAACCCTACCTCTCATAATCATAACCACTCATGCATATGATTGTGTTGTACATTATTTATGTTTGACAGTATTTATTCTGTAACTAAATGTACATATGTCTCATCCTTATGACAAGAAAATCATAATATTATTAAATATTGATCTTTTGCCATTTATTGGTCGTTAACAAGAGGTTTACAGAGTAACGGTGCTGTTTATAGGCTACTACTGAGTGAGCTTTAACCAGAACTAGAGTTAGTTATAGAGATGTAAATAGCTGGATGATATTTCAAGCATGTGTAATGTAGTATAAATCATTTTAACTACTCACTTTGCGCTTTCAACCAAAGTCTGCTTCATTACGCTTTATGTGTGATATTATAGATAGTATAACTTGTTAACATATGGCATAACAGATCATCCACGAGCAGCTAACCAACCTTTGACTATCATCGTGTTGATAGATGACTGAACTATATGAGGTCTGTATCAGAAATTAAAGGACTGTATGATGCACTATGTGCCATGATTTACACCTGTGTATTAACACTTCAGCTTTGTCAATGTGTTTTTAATATTCATACTTGAAGTGTGAACATCAGACGGTTTGCATGTTTGCGGGGCTTGTTTTCCACTTATTACCCAAAGATTATTTTATAGTGTCTTTATTCTTCAGGACAGTATCCAGTGTTTTATAATGAAATCTTTGGTGCTACAGTAAAAATGAAATGTAAATGAGATTTTATGGATGTAATTGAATCTACAGCACTGTACTAATGCTGATCATCATAATAAAATGAAATATGTTTATTTTGGTTGGTTTGTCTGTTTTAATGGAAAAGTGTTGCATGTTTTGAAAGTAGATTGATGAAATTTGACAATATAATTTGCAAATGTTCTGTGTGATGAGAAACAACAAGACTTCTGTAGGTATATGGACACTTTATACTTTTATTAGGCCTGTCGTTCAACAAAAATTCAGTTAAATTAATTGCATGATGCTTATGATTTAATACTGTAAATATCAAAATCAATCAATATTGCTGAGATAAGATTCTAACTAAAGAGCATTCATAGAGAGCATTGCAGCAGATGAATAAAGCATTGAATAAACTAGCTTTAAGATTTAATTTTATTTCATATTTTAACAATCTGTCTGTCATGACACACAGGCAGGAGAACAAGGGGTTAGTGGATACAAAGTGAGTTTATTGACAGGTTGGTTGAATGAGAGAGCTGATACTGTGACGAGGTGAGTAGAAACACAAGTGGCAGTTCTTTGGTTCTTATCTGGGATGACTGAAGTATCGTTCTTTGCAGGTGGATCGGGATCGTGCAGGAACCGAGGAGAAGGAATCGCAGGAGGATCTGAGGGGAAGCACACGAAGGTAAGTACAGAGTGAGTCAGGCTAGTTCAGGTAGGTGACCGGTAGACCGGACCATGAGTGTCTGAGTGAAGCATGTATATAAGGAGTGCTTGATTGCAGGTTGCAGGTGCGGGTGATCAGTGTTCAGGTGATTGTGAACAGGTGAGAGTGGTGACTGGGCTGGTGACAGAGACTCCCTGACACTGTCCCTGTGTTACTTAGATTAGTTGATCTACTATTATGGTTTTTGTTAATATATTGAATTAGATTCTATTTTTATATTTTCACTTTAATATTAAAGCTTTGGTAATTATGTTGTGTTTTTGTCTTTTTTTTCATATATATAAAATAAAAAGTAAATAAAAAAAAAAAAATTGATCATTTTAGTTTAGTTGCTATTTTAGTATTTTGTTAAACTAAACAAAATGAGAAATGTTGTCTTAGCAACTAGCTGAAATCATTTTTTATTTCAGTTATTGTTGATTTTATTTCAAGTAACATTTTTTGTTTTTTTTTGTTAATGATAAGCAGATGTCATTCATAACTGCATCATTATGGGAGCAAAAGCATCTTTCTCCATTGAAAAACATTCAAAAATGTTTATGCAATCTGACTTTTATAACATATAAACCACTTATTCCAATATATTTTTCCAGTATTGTCTAAAGGCACAGAGCTGAGATGAGCAAAGATTATCAGAAGATCATCAGCTTCATTGAGATGAATGGAAATGTTCTTCAGGTATATTCGTCACTATCCGGCTCATTAGTGCAGGTCAGTGTTTCAAAATGTTTGCATTCGGAAAGAAATGTTCATTTCTGGTCATTTTGGGGCTTTTTGTCTTAATTTGTTTTTCTCATTTTGTGCTCACATCTCTTTGAGCTCCTCAAACCCCGTCTTAAAGGGTCTACAATTAGAAGAGTTATGGATTACAACCTACTATATTTATAAATATACACTCAAAAAATTGGCGTAGAAACTATTTTTTACTCAGCAATTGCTAGTAAATTTCACAAAGAATTACAAACAGCAGTTAACACACTTAATTAAAATAACATTTTGAAGTAGAAAAAAAACTGAGATGTAAAATGTACTCCAATATTCTTTGTTTTACATGGTTACTAATCTGATTCAAAACAGAAGCAAACTTTAAAATTTGTGCTAAAATAAACCAGCCTAATGTGGTTTGTTGGGTTAAGATGGTTTAGGTGACCAACTATTTGACAAGTGCGACAAAAAAAGACCAGCTAACCTCTAAAACCTGTCCTAATTCAGCTGAATCAGGTCACAAAATTCAATTATTTTACAGATTAAATTGAATTAGTTAACACTGACTGTCAGTTGAGTTTTTACAATGCAAATGCACTACCATTCAGAAGATTTTCTAATGTTTCTGTGTCTCTTCTGCTCACCAAGGCTGCGTTCATTTGATCAAAAATGCAGTAAAAATTCTAAAATATTATTACAATATAAAATAGCTGTTTTCTGTGTGAATATGTTATATAATGTAATTTATTCATTTGATGCAAAGCTGAATTTTCAGCATTATTACTCCAATCTTCATAACCAGCTAAATTCTAAAACCAGTCCTGATTCAGCTGAATCAGATTTTTTAAAAAAATCAATTATTTTATAGATTAAATTGAATTAGTTGACACTGACGGTCAGTTTTTATAAAGCAAATACACTACCATTCAGAAGTTTGGGGTAGGTATGATTTTTTAATGTTTCTGAAAGTCTCTTCCGCTCACAAGGCTGCATTCATTTGATCAAAAATGCAAGAAAAATTCTAAAATATTATTACAATATAAAATAGCTGTTTTCTGTGTGAATATATTATATAATGTAATTTATCCCTTTGATGCAAAGCTGAATTTTCAGCATTATTACTCCAGTCTTCATAACCAGCTAAATTCTAAAACCAGTTCTAATTCAAGTCACTAAATTAAATTATGTGACACAAAATGTAATTAAATGGATTAAATTAAGTCATTTAAAATCAGATGAGTTAACTCAGACAAACATCACATCAGTTTTATTAGAAGGGAAGATTAAAGTAGATCAAATTAAAACTGCATAACCCTACCTCTCATAATCATAACCACTCATGCATATGATTGTGTTGTACATTATTTATGTTTGACAGTATTTATTCTGTAACTAAATGTACATATGTCTCATCCTTATGACAAGAAAATCATAATATTATTAAATATTGATCTTTTGCCATTTATTGGTCGTTAACAAGAGGTTTACAGAGTAACGGTGCTGTTTATACTACTGAGTGAGCTTTAACCAGAACTAGAGTTAGTTATAGAGATGTAAATAGCTGGATGATATTTCAAGCATGTGTAATGTAGTATAAATCATTTTAACTACTCACTTTTCACTTTCAACCAAAGTCTGCTTCATTACGCTTAATGTGTGATATTATAGATAGTATAACTTGTTAACATATGGCATAACAGATCATCCACGAGCAGCTAACCAACCTTTGACTATCATCGTGTTGATAGATGACTGAACTATATGAGGTCTGTATCAGAAATTAAAGGACTGTATGATGCACTATGTGCCATGATTTACACCTGTGTATTAACACTTCAGCTTTGTCAATGTGTTTTTAATATTCATACTTGAAGTGTGAACATCAGACGGTTTGCATGTTTGCGGGGCTTGTTTTCCACTTATTACCCAAAGATTATTTTATAGAGTGTCTTTATTCTTCAGTACAGTATCCAGTGTTTTATAATGAAATCTTTGGTGCTACAGTAAAAATGAAATGTAAATGAGATTTTATGGATGCAATGGAATCTACAGCACTGTACTAATGCTGATCATCATAATAAAATGAAATATTTTTTTGGTTGGTTTGTCTGTTTTTAATGCAAAAGTGTTGCATGTTTTGAAAGTAGATTGAAAATTTGACAATATAATCTGCAAATGTTCAGCGTGATGAGAAACAACAAGACTTCTGTAGGTATATGGACACTTTATACTTTTATTAGGCCTGTCGTTCAACAAAAATTCAGTTAAATTAATTGCATGATGCTTATGATTTAATACTGTAAATATCAAAATCAATCAATATTGCTGAGATAAGATTCTAACTAAAGATCATTCATAGAGAGCATTGCAGCAGATGAATAAAGCATTGAATAAACTAGCTTTAAGATTTAATTTTATTTCATATTTTAACAATCTGTCTGTCATGACACACAGGCAGGAGAACAAGGGGTTAGTGGATACAAAGTGAGTTTATTGACAGGTTGGTTGAATGAGAGAGCTGATACTGTGACGAGGTGAGTAGAAACACAAGTGGCAGTTCTTTGGTTCTTATCTGGGATGACTGAAGTATCGTTCTTTGCAGGTGGATCGGGATCGTGCAGGAACTGAGGAGAAGGAATCGCAGGAGGATCTGAGGGGAAGCACACGAAGGTAAGTACAGAGTGAGTCAGGCTAGTTCAGGTAGGTGACCGGTAGACCGGACCATGAGTGTCTGAGTGAAGCATGTATATAAGGAGTGCTTGATTGCAGGTTGCAGGTGCGGGTGATCAGTGTTCAGGTGATTGTGAACAGGTGAGAGTGGTGACTGGGCTGGTGACAGAGACTCCCTGACACTGTCCCTGTGTTACTTAGATTAGTTGATCTACTATTATGGTTTTTGTTAATATATTGAATTAGATTCTATTTTTATATTTTCACTTTAATATTAAAGCTTTGGTAATTATGTTGTGTTTTTGTCTTTTTTTTCATATATATAAAATAAAAAGTAAATAATAAAAAAAAAAATTGATCATTTTAGTTTAGTTGCTATTTTAGTATTTTGTTAAACTAAACAAAATGAGAAATGTTGTCTTAGCAACTAGCTGAAATCATTTTTTATTTCAGTTATTGTTGATTTTATTTCAAGTAACATTTTTTGTTTTTTTTTTGTTAATGATAAGCAGATGTCATTCATAACTGCATCATTATGGGAGCAAAAGCATCTTTCTCCATTGAAAAACATTCAAAAATGTTTATGCAATCTGACTTTTATAACATATAAACCACTTATTCCAATATATTTTTCCAGTATTGTCTAAAGGCACAGAGCTGAGATGAGCAAAGATTATCAGAAGATCATCAGCTTCATTGAGATGAATGGAAATGTTCTTCAGGTATATTCGTCACTATCCGGCTCATTAGTGCAGGTCAGTGTTTCAAAATGTTTGCATTCGGAAAGAAATGTTCATTTCTGGTCATTTTGGGGCTTTTTGTCTTAATTTGTTTTTCTCATTTTGTGCTCACATCTCTTTGAGCTCCTCAAACCCGGTCTTAAAGGGTCTACAATTAGAAGAGTTGTGGATTACAACCTACTATATTTATAAATATACACTCAAAAAATTGGCGTAGAAACTATTTTTTACTCAGCAATTGCTAGTAAATTTCACAAAGAATTACAAACAGCAATTAACACACTTAATTAAAATAACATTTTGAAGTAGAAAAAACTGAGATGTAAAATGTACTCCAATATTCTTTGTTTTATATACAATTCTGAAAAATAATTTTTCAAAACAAATACAGAGCTGCTCTATTTATAAATATATGAAGTCAGAATATAGGAAATATATAGAAATAAGCCGATGCATTTATGAAGATTGACCAGCAGGTGGAGACAGTGACTTAAAATGAGAGAATATCATCAGCTCATGCTTCATTTAGAGGTTTTATGCATGTTTTTACATCAGTTTCTATTTGACCCTTAAGATCTGAAGACTTTAGGCATGGAAAATCATATTGCATTGAACCCTACAAGAAATATTGGCAATATAACACGTGATTTTTCTTTATTTACACATGATAACAATTAATTAAGCTCTCATCTATCATGTGAATCCAGCTGCTTTGACATTTGTGTTGATAATATTGAGCTTAATCTGTGATGTTCAGATCCTAGTCAAAGGTCTAAATGTATTCAGTGAATCTGAAACCTGAAAAAAAATTAATAAAACACTTTTTGAGTAATTGTTTCTGTGATTTCCACATAGACTTTATTCTGACTTTCTGTAGCTATTTCACTCTCATTTTCACCATGTTTAAATTGTTAGGCTATATAAACCAGGAAAACAATATATTATTGTCTTAAATAGCAATAACTATTTTCCACAGCTTTCATGCAATTATGATATTAATTTCTCTATCAGTAGATGCGCGTCTCCCTTTGACTGTGCTCTCAATTAAAGTTATTGTTGAAAGATAAGAACCTAGACTTTTTGATAAATAACTTAATTATTTTGTGCAAACACTTTATTGACAGATGTAAGTTTTTAAAGAGTAAACCCCACTTCAGCGGAAGGAAGAATGAACAAGATATTTGTGAAGTCTCTTCATTACATGCTGGACAGAAACACAAAGAGACTCTTAAATGCTTTGAACTTATTTTATTTTATACTCACTTAGTTTATATTTAATTTAATGAATATTAATAATTGCTTTACTTTAAAGGATGTTATCAGAATCAGAATCAGAAAGGGCTTTATTGCCAAGTGTGTTTGCACACACAAGGAATTTGTCTCGGTGTTAGGAGCTTCCAGTACAGAAACAATACAGTGCAAACAGAGACAACATATAATTAAGGTAATAAAGAACACTAATAATGAAGAGAATAGGCAATAATTAAGAATAACAATAGTAATAAGAAATAAAAATATACAGAAAGAAAAATGTCCATAGACAGAACTGTGCATGTGTACTATGTACAGATGAAGGTTTGATGAGTTATTTACAGCTGTACAGTACCGGGGTGTGTTATGTGTTGTTCAGGTGGGATACGGCCTGGGGGAAAAAACTATTCTTGTGTCTGGCTGTTTTTGCGCTCAGTGATCTGTAGCGCCGGCCAGAGGGCAATAGTTCAAAGAGAGAGTGAGCTGGGTGTGTGGGGTCCAGAGTGACTTTCTTAGCCCTTTTCCTCACTCTGGAGGTGTAAAGTTCTTGGAGGCTGGGCAGAGGGGCACCGATAATCCTCTCAGCAGTCCTGACTGTCCGTTGTAGTCTTCTGATGTCTGTTTTGGTAGCTGAACCAAACCAAACAGTTGTAGAAGAACATAGGACAGATCGATGATGGCAGAGTAGAACTGTATCAGCAGCTCCTGTGTCAGGTTGAACTTCCTCAGCTGGCGGAGGAAATACAGCCTCTGCTGGGCCTTTTTCGCAATAGAGTCAATGTGATTGTCCCACTTCAGGTCCTGAGAGATGGTGGTTCCCAGGAACCTGAATGACTCCACTGCAGTCACCATGCTGTTCATGATGGTGAGTGGGGGGAGAGCAGGGGGGTTCCTTCTGAAGTCCACTTTCATCTCCACAGTTTTGAGCGTGTTGAGCTCCAGGTTGTTAAGACTGCACCAGACAGACAGCTGCTCAACCTCCTGTCTGTAAGCAGACTCGTCACCGTCCTGGATGAGGCCGATGACTGTAGTGTCATCTGCAAACTTCAGGAGCTTGACAGAGGGGTCCTTTGAAGTGCAGTCATTCGTGTAGAGGGAGAAGAGCAGTGGGGAGAGAACACATCCCTGAGGGGCGCCAGTGCTGATGGTGAGAGTCCTGGATGTGAGTTTGCCCAGCCTCACTAGCTGCTGCCTGTCTGTCAGGAAGCTGGTGATCCACTGACAGATGGAGGTGGGCACGGAGAGCTGTGTCAGTTTGTCTGAGAGAAGGTCAGGCATGATGGTATTGAAGGCCGAGCTGTTATCTTATATTATGAAAACAAAAGCAATAAGGATCTAGAATTTATTGTTAACCTTTTTGTTTTATTAGCAAAATTTCACATACATAAACTAAAATTTCCTAATTCATCTCCTATGTTAAATTTGTTTTGTTCTGACTTTGACTTTTATATTTCTTCAATAAGACTAGAAAGTAAAAAAAAAAAAAGTCTGTGACGTTTAAAATACTATGATACAATCTTCAATCCCCCTGGTACTTTGTAATATCCTTATTTGTTAAAATTGAATGTGAGCTATGCTTTTTTTATATAATAAAAAAAAAACTTATTTGTTTATTTTTTGTATTGTTATTATTTGTATGTTCCTTTTTTCTGCAATTATATATATATATATATATATATATATATATACAGTGCCCTCCACTAATATTGGCACCCTTGATAAATATGAGCAAAGGCAGCTGTGAAAATAAATCGGCATTGTTTATCCTTTTGATCTTTCCCTCAAAAAATTTACAAAATTCTAACCTATCATTGAAGTAAAACAATTGAAAGTGGGGAGAAAATCTCATGATGAAATAAATGTTTTTCTCCAATGGATGTTGGCCACAATTATTGGCACCCCTAGACATTCTTGTGAGTAAAATATCTCTGAAGTATATTCCATTCATATTTAAATTTTTTAGCACACCAGGGTGACTAGGAGCATGAAATTGTCCAGCCACGACTTCCTGTTCCACAGGATTATAAATATGAGGATCACAAAGACCAAATTTCCTTAATCATCCATCACAATGAGAAAAACCAAAGAATATATTTCTGATTTGCAGCAAAAGATAATTGAGCTTCACAAATTAGTGAAGTGGCTTTAAGAAAAGAGCTAGAGCAGTGAAAAATCCCATTTCCACCATCAGGGCAATAATTAAGAATTTCCAATCAACAGAAAATGTTACGAAACTGCCTGGAAGAGGACGTGTGTCTATATCGTCCTAATGCACGGTGAGGAGGAGAGTTTGAGTGGCTAAAGACTCTCCAAGGATCACAGCTGTAGAATTGCAGAATATAGTTGAGTCTCGGGGTCAGAAAACATTAGAAAAAAATTGTCAAACAGTCCCTACATCACCACATGTTGTTCGGGAGGGTTTCAAGAAAAATTCTCCTAGCTCATCCAAAAACAAACTCCAGCATATTCAGTTATCAGACATGACTGTAACTTCAAATGGGACTGGCTTCTATGATCAGATGAAACTAAAAAATGAGCTTTTTAGCAGCAAACACTCAAGATGGGTTTGGTGCACACAGGGATAAAAAAGTACCCCATGTGTACAATGAAATATACTGCTGTATTTTTTATGTTGTGGGCCTATTTTTCTGCTGGAGGTCCTGGACATCTTGTTTAGACACATGGCATCATGGATTCTATTAAATACCAACAGATAAAAAATCAGTAAGTGACTGACCCTGTTAGAAATCTTATAATGGGCCATGTTTGGATCTTCCAACCGGACAATAATCCAAACACAAACCTCAAAAACAACACAAAAATGGGTCACTGAGCACAAAACCAAGCTTCTGCTATGGCCATTCCCGTCCTCTGACCTGAACCCTGTAGAAAATGAGTGAGGTGAACTGAAGAGGAGAAGCACCAACATGGAGCTGTGAATCTGAAGGATCTGGAGAGATTCTGTATGAAGGAATGGTCTCTGATCTCTTATCAGGTGTTCTCCAAACTCTTCAGGCATTATAGGAGAAAACTCAGAGCTGTTACCCTGGGAAAAGGACATTGCAATAATTGGGTGCCAATAATTGTGGCCAACATGAACTAGAGAAAGTATTTCTTACACAATGAGATTTCCCCCCATTTTCAATTGTTTTACTTCAATGATAGGTTGGAATTTTGTGAATTTTTGGAATGAAAGATAAAAAGGATAAACAATGCAGATTTATTTTCACAGCCACCTTTGCTCATATTTATCAAGGGTGCCAATATTAGTGGAGGGCATTGTATATATATATATATATATATATATATATATATATATATATATATATATATATATATGTGTGTGTGTGTGTGTGTGTGTTCACTATATATAGTGAAGATAAAGAGCTCAGACGAGATGTTGAGACCACACACACAGACATGCTGGGATTCATGTGTTCAGATAATCATCTTCTCTCATCTTCACACCACAATTCACCCCGATGTGTCGACGAAAGTCTTTAAACTCACACAAAAGATCAAACTATCAACCTGATCTTTCTCTGTCTTCTTCAAAAGCTTTCACACATCACCGGAGTGTTTGATCCAGATCACCAAAGCAGTGTGACTCTGTTTCTACACGGAGAAATCACTTCTGAAGCACCAGAGGATGTAAAAAAACAAGTCCATTTTAATGCTTTTAAGAACAACCAAAAGAATCAACACGTATGTAAAGAAAATATGAATATAGTTAATATTTGTTTGATTTCAAATAATGATTTTAGTTTAACTAGTCTATAACAACACTTTTTTTTTTTTTTTTTGCGTTTTGCATTTTGTATCAGCAAGAATTTATTTTTTTTTTAATTCATTTTGATATATTGCCTATATATTTCTGTATGAACAAGAAATTTGAGGACAGGACGATTTGTTAAAATTTTTGGAATTTTAGAAAGATGTTGCTTGCTTTCATTTTTATTTGATTTATTTAATTACATTTTTAGTATTTTATCACTTATTTATTTTTATTGTATTATTATTTTTGTATTTGTTCATTTATTTATTTTATTTTTTATTTTTGGAATTTTAGAAAGATGTTTTCTTTCGTTTTTATTTTTAATTATTATTGTATTGTTTAGTTATTTTTATTTTATATTTCTTTCTTTATTTTTATTTATTTATGTTTTTATTTATTTATTTTTTTTGCTTGCTGTATCATTTATGTATTATTTATTTATCCTATTTAAAATGATTTTATTTTATTTATTTATGTCTCTTTGGGCTTTCTTTATCAGCAAGAAACTTGGACAGGACCGAAATAATGATGTAATTTTTTTTAATTTCCATATATATATATTGTAGAGTATGTGTTAGTCGTTATAATGAGCTTCATACAAAAACAACAGAAGTCTGTGGTGTGACTTCATTTAGACTGTCTCTTCTCTTTTTGGACACATTTTTGCTCAGTTTCAAGACACAAAACATCGAAACACTTCTCTCTCGTCCTGAAAGCGAACTCCTCCAGCGAGTCTTTGTTTGATTAACCTCTGTTGTTTTCACGGGCCACATTCAGCTGTGGACGGACTCAAATTGAATTATGGGAATATTTGTTCAGCTCACTGTTGATAAGGTCGACACATTGATTCTGTTCAGCCCTTCTTCCTGTCCAGAGTCTGATTTTAATTTCCTGAGCTCATGATACGCCTCTCACACGCATGGAGTCGAGCCAGATGCTCAGAGGTGTCCGATCAGGACCAAACGTCTGTGGAAGTGATGTTACCATTCAATACAAACAACTGAGAACAGTTTGACCTCTTTATGTTGGGCCAGAAAACTCTAGATGCTTGTAAATGCTCCACCTCCAGTTCTGATTGGCTTTTCAAACAGGAAGTAAGGGGGCGGGGCTTTGCAATTTTCCATCTGTGGTTTTCATTCTCATTTACAGTCTGTAAGATGTCTAAAGTGATTTTCAAACTTTAAGAGTTTTTTAAGAGTTTAAGATGTTTTACTGTTTTTATACTCACTTAGTTTATATTTAATTTAATGAATATTAATAATTGCTTTACTTTAAAGGATGTTATCAGAATCAGAATCAGAAAGGGCTTTATTGCCAAGTGTGTTTGCACACACAAGGAATTTGTCTCGGTGTTAGGAGCTTCCAGTACAGAAACAATACAGTGCAAACAGAAGAACAACATATAATTAAGGTAATAAAGAACACTAATAATGAAGAGAATAGGCAATAATTAAGAATAACAATAGTAATAAGAAATAAAAATATACAGAAAGAAAAATGTCCATAGACAGAACTGTGAATGTGCATGTGTCCTATGTACAGATGAAGGTTTGATGAGTTATTTACAGATGTACAGTACCGGGGTGTGTTATATGTTGTTCAGGTGGGATACGGCCTGGGGGAAAAAACTATTCTTGTGTCTGGCTGTTTTTGTGCTCAGTGATCTGTAGCGCTGGCCAGAGGGCAACAGTTCAAAGAGAGAGTGAGCTGGATGTGAGGGGTCCAGAGTGACTTTCTTAGCCCTTTTCCTCACTCTGGAGGTGTAAAGTTCTTGGAGGCTGGGCAGAGGGGCACCGATAATCCTCTCAGCAGTCCTGACTGTCCGTTGTAGTCTTCTGATGTCTGTTTTGGTAGCTGAACCAAACAGTTATAGAAGAACATAGGACAGATCGATGATGGCAGAGTAGAACTGTATCAGCAGCTCCTGTGTCAGGTTGAACTTCCTCAGCTGGCGGAGGAAATACAGCCTCTGCTGGGCCTTTTTCGCAATAGAGTCAATGTGATTGTCCCACTTCAGGTCCTGAGAGATGGTGGTTCCCAGGAACCTGAATGACTCCACTGCAGTCACCATGCTATTCATGATGGTGAGTGGGGGGAGAGCAGGGGGGTTCCTTCTGAAGTCCACTATCATCTCCACAGTTTTGAGCGTGTTGAGCTCCAGGTTGTTAAGACTGCACCAGACAGACAGCTCCTTAACCTCCTGTCTGTAAGCAGACTCGTCACCGTCCTGGATGAGGCAGATGACTGTAGTGTCATCTGCAAACTTCAGGAGCTTGACAGAGGGGTCCTTTGAAGTGCAGTCATTCGTGTAGAGGGAGAAGAGCAGTGGGGAGAGAACACATCCCTGAGGGGCGCCAGTGCTGATGGTGAGAGTCCTGGATGTGAGTTTGCCCAGCCTCACTAGCTGCTGCCTGTCTGTCAGGAAGCTGGTGATCCACTGACAGATGGAGGTGGGCACGGAGAGCTGTGTCAGTTTGTCTGAGAGAAGGTCAGGCATGATGGTATTGAAGGCCGAGCTGTTATCTTATATTATGAAAACAAAAGCAATAAGGATCTAGAATTTATTGTTAACCTTTTTGTTTTATTAGCAAAATTTCACACACATAAACTAAAATTTCCTAATTCATCTCCTAGTTAAATTTGTTGTTGTTCTGACTTTGACTTTTATATTTCTTCAATAAGACTAGAAAGTAAAAAAAAAAAAAGTCTGTGACGTTTAAAATAGTATGATACAATCTTCAATCCCCCTGGTACTTTGTAATATCCTTATTTGTTAAAATTGAATGTGAGCTATGCTTTCTTTTTATAAATAAAAAAAACCTTATTTGTTTATTTTTTGTATTGTTATTATTTGATGTTCCTTTTTTCTGCAATTTTAGTATATATATATATATATATATATATATATATATATATATATATATATATATATATATATGTGTGTGTGTGTGTGTGTGTGTGTGTTCACTATATATATAGTGCAGATAAAGAGCTCAGACGAGATGTTGAGACCACACACACAGACATGCTGGGATTCATGTGTTCAGATAATCATCTTCTCTCATCTTCACACCACAATTCACCCCGATGTGTCGACGGAAGTCTTTAAACTCACACAAAAGATCAAACTATCAACCTGATCTTTCTCTGTCTTCTTCAAAAGCTTTCACACATCACCGGAGTGTTTGATCCAGATCACCAAAGCAGTGTGACTCTGTTTCTACACGGAGAAATCACTTCTGAAGCACCAGAGGATGTAAAAAAACAAGTCCATTTTAATGCTTTTAAGAACAACCAAAAGAATCAACACGTATGTAAAGAAAATATGAATATAGTTAATATTTGTTTGATTTCAAATAATGATTTTAGTTTAACTAGTCTATAACAACACTTTTTTTTTTTTTTTTTTTTTTTTTTTGCGTTTTGCATTTTGTATCAGCAAGAATTTATTTTTTTTTTAATTCATTTTGATATATTGCCTATATATTTCTGTATGAACAAGAAATTTGAGGACAGGACGATTTGTTAAAATTTTTGGAATTTTAGAAAGATGTTGCTTGCTTTCATTTTTATTTGATTTATTTAATTACATTTTTAGTATTTTATCACTTATTTATTTTTATTGTATTATTATTTTTGTATTTGTTCATTTATTTATTTTATTTTTTATTTTTGGAATTTTAGAAAGATGTTTTCTTTCGTTTTTATTTTTAATTATTATTGTATTGTTTAGTTATTTTTATTTTATATTTCTTTCTTTATTTTTATTTATTTTTATTTTGTTTTTTATTTATTTATTTTTTTGCTTGCTGTATCATTTATGTATTATTTATTTATCCTATTTAAAATGATTTTATTTTATTTATTTATGTCTCTTTGGGCTTTCTTTATCAGCAAGAAACTTGGACAGGACCGAAATAATGATGTAATTTTTTTTAATTTCCATATATATATATTTGTAGAGTATGTGTTAGTCGTTATAATGAGCTTCATACAAAAACAACAGAAGTCTGTGGTGTGACTTCATTTAGACTGTCTCTTCTCTTTTTGGACACATTTTTGCTCAGTTTCAAGACACAAAACATCGAAACACTTCTCTCTCGTCCTGAAAGCGAACTCCTCCAGCGAGTCTTTGTTTGATTAACCTCTGTTGTTTTCACGGGCCACATTCAGCTGTGGACGGACTCAAATTGAATTATGGGAATATTTGTTCAGCTCACTGTTGATAAGGTCGACACATTGATTCTGTTCAGCCCTTCTTCCTGTCCAGAGTCTGATTTTAATTTCCTGAGCTCATGATACGCCTCTCACACGCATGGAGTCGAGCCAGATGCTCAGAGGTGTCCGATCAGGACCAAACGTCTGTGGAAGTGATGTTACCATTCAATACAAACAACTGAGAACAGTTTGACCTCTTTATGTTGGGCCAGAAAACTCTAGATGCTTGTAAATGCTCCACCTCCAGTTCTGATTGGCTTCAAACAGGAAGTAGGGGCTTTGCAATTTTCATCTGTGGTTTTCATTCTCATTTACAGTCTGTAAGATGTCTAAAGTGATTTTCAAACTTTAAGAGTTTTTTAAGAGTTTAAGATGTTTTACTGTTTTTATAACTGTACTGCCTTAATGGATTTGATGTTTTACTGTTTTGTGAAAAACAAAAAATCTGAAAAAAGATTTGCGATACACACTCCAAAGTCCCGATCTGAGTCAAATGATTCAAGATAAAGGCTCTGAAGTTCCGATATGAAATGATTCACGAACCCGCTCCGATCAAAGTCCTGAACTGAATCAAAATATTCACAAACCCGGTTAGTTCCGATCTGAATCAAAAGATTAGCGATATTTGATTTGGAGAGTACGTAGTGCCGATCCTAGGCTTCTGGGGGCCTGGGGGGGGGGGTGTTTGGTGTTGAGGAATGGATGAAACGCATTTGTCCGTGTTTCACTCCGTCTCGAATCGCGCTCGTGGAGGGCGCTCGAGAAACAGTATCTCTTCGCGGTAAGCTTTCAACTTTTTTTTTTTTTTAAACAAGAGACTGTATGACATCCACATTACAAGATTTTACATAGAGAGCGTGACAGCGCACCGCATTAAAATAAATGATCATTCATGCCAAATTCAAAATCGAAACTAAAATTAAAACATCTTTGAGAGCAAGGGGGCCCCCTGGTGTTTCGGGGGCCCTATGCAGCCTGCGTATTCTGCGTATAGGGAGGATCGGCTCTGAGACTACGAATCGGGTCGCGAATCATTATTCAGATCAGAACTTCGGAGCGCATTGCACTTTGAAGTTCCGCTCTAAATCAAATGATTCGTGATACGCACTCGAAGTCCCAATCTGAAACAAATGATTCACGATACCCGCATTGAAGAAAAAAACCCCAAAAACCGCTTTGAAGGTCCGATCAGAATCAATGATTCATGATACACGCTCCAAAGCTGATCTGAAGCAAACGATCCGCGATCCGATTGGAGCGACACATTGGTTTTATTCAGAGTTTCAAAAAACTCCGTTTAACCCATCACTACATCCTTTGTAAAATCACTACAAGCGATGTCGAAATTTGAAAATGAATGGCTCTTTTTAACAGTTTTTGTTAGTGAATCGCTTGAACTGAATGAAGTCTCAAGTTTGAATCAATCGGAGCGATTTCAGCGTAAATGACTCAATTGAATCGGTTATGTCTGTTCCTCCTCTTTTCGCGCCTTCAGTCATGTTTACACGATACTGTCAGTGCTACTACTGGATTAGCTCGCTAGAGATTAACGTTAGCTGAAATAAGCGAAAAAAGTATGTAAAATATCCATATTTCCACTCTGAAGACTTTCTACATCAAAGACATCCAACTAGTGCTGAGCAACGATTAATCACGATTAATCACGATTAATCGTGTTCAAAATAAATGTTTTTGTTTATATAATATATGTGTGTACTGTGTATATATATAGACATACACATACAGTATATTTTGAAAATATTTGCATGTATTTACATGTATATATTTATATTCATATTATTTATATTATATATATATATATAAATATATTTAATATATAAACATAACATATTTTTCTTAAATACTGTATATGCATGCATGTGTGTGTATTTATATATTATAATAAACAAACAAACACAGCACAAACACATATATTATGTACACGAAAAAAAACTTTTATTTTGGATGCGATTAATCGTTGCCCAACACTACATGCAACATAAATCTGCGAACATATTCAGCTGAGGTAACCGGTTTACTGCTAACTAGTAAAAACACTCAATTAATATGACGAGCTGCAGCTCAAAATACACATTAGATGGAAATATTGTGCATTATGATCAATTTGGGAGATTAATTCACTGTATTTTAAAAATGTTAGCACTGCAATTCAGTTAGTGACAGTTCAATAGGAAATCAGTTGAAAGCATCGAGTCATGTGAATGTTGAATTTATCAGTATATATTGTAATAAATATTTGAGAAATTGTTGTATCTGATTGTATTAGTCTATATAGAGTGATAGTGAGTGTAAAATAGCAATGAACTCAAACAGGTGAAGTGTGTTGAGTTGATTCACTGAGAATGATTCAGTTGAGTCGGTTCAGTGTTCATGAATCAGTCAGATGTTCAGTTCTCTCCTCTTCTGCTCTGCAGGATCTGCTCATGGATCTCTCTGTCTCTGGAATGATTCAGTTGAGTCGGTTCAGTGTTCATGAATCAGTCAGATGTTCAGTTCTCTCCTCTTCTGCTCTGCAGGATCTGCTCATGGATCTCTCTGTCTCTGGAATGATTCAGTTGAGTCGGTTCAGTGTTCATGAATCAGTCAGATGTTCAGTTCTCTCCTCTTCTGCTGTGCAGGATCTGCTCATGGATCTCTCTGTCTCTGGAATGATTCAGTTGAGTCGGTTCAGTGTTCATGAATCAGTCAGATGTTCAGTTCTCTCCTCTTCTGCTCTTCAGGATCTGCTCATGGATCTCTCTGTCTCTGGAATGATTCAGTTGAGTCGGTTCGGTGTTCATGAATCAGTCAGATGTTCAGTTCTCTCCTCTTCTGCTCTGCAGGATCTGCTCATGGATCTCTCTGTCTCTGGAATGATTCAGTTGAGTCGGTTCAGTGTTCATGAATCAGTCAGATGTTCAGTTCTCTCCTCTTCTGCTCTTCAGGATCTGCTCATGGATCTCTCTGTCTCTGGAATGATTCAGTTGAGTCGGTTCAGTGTTCATGAATCAGTCAGATGATCAGTTCTCTCCTCTTCTGCTGTGCAGGATCTGCTCATGGATCTCTCTGTCTCTGGAATGATTCAGTTGAGTCGGTTCAGTGTTCATGAATCAGTCAGATGTTCAGTTCTCTCCTCTTCTGCTCTTCAGGATCTGCTCATGGATCTCTCTGTCTCTGGAATGATTCAGTTGAGTCGGTTCAGTGTTCATGAATCAGTCAGATGTTCAGTTCTCTCCTCTTCTGCTCTGCAGGATCTGCTCATGGATCTCTCTGTCTCTGGAATGATTCAGTTGAGTCGGTTCAGTGTTCATGAATCAGTCAGATGTTCAGTTCTCTCCTCTTCTGCTCTGCAGGATCTGCTCATGGATCTCTCTGTCTCTGGAGATCTGCTGGTGTTTCTGAGTAAGTTTGCTGATCGTATCTGGAGGACATGAGATGCTGATGAGCATTGATTCGGTCCACAGACTCGGTTCTGTGCTCACACTGATCAGTTCACCCAAACATCAAATCATGACACGATCAAAGATTCATCAGACAATGCTTTGATTCAGAAATCTGATTTCTGATATCTAGTGTGTTTGTTCTTAGTGTCCCTTTATTAATTAGTTTATACACCTAAATTATCGAATTATTTGTTTATCTTTAATCTCACTTTAAACTAGTTTGTTAATTTGTTACATGTTTTATTTTAAATTCAAGCTTCGTGCATTCAACATCAAAATTACTAAAACTTTCAAACTAAAATAAAAACAGAAAAGTAACATTTTAATTCAAAATATCAACAGAAATGTAATATTGGTGGTACTAAAATAAGACTGGGCCGAACTCTTAAATATATAAAAAGTGTAATGTCCAGTAATTGTGGTTGATGCATCTCTGCTCAGAAGGGGATTATGGGTAAAACACACTGGCATAATGTACAAAACCAGAGTCTGCTGGTCTGATATATGCTGATGTTTTAAACTCTCTGTTCTCAGATCTGACAGATGAATGAGCTGATGTGCATTAGTGTGCAGAAGGCATAATCCAATATTTACTCATTCATTTGAGCTTTTCTAAACATAGAGTATCTAACACGCGTCCAGATCTGTGGCAGCTTTAAACACTCTGAACTGATCTTCATCAGAGCCATCGTCTTAAAAGCATCATATATCGTCAGAGCGCTGGACCCGTACCTTCCTCCTGCTCACACTCCACATATTTAACAGCAGGAGTTTTGATAAGGAAGAACAAATCCTTGGGCTTTCAAGACAAACAGCTGGTTTTGGTCCAGAGGAGCGATTCAGGCCTGTGGAGAAGCTGAGCTGAAGCCCCACAAAACACAACATGGTTTTGTTTAGTTTTAGCCATTGATGGGAACATCGGCTGCTTTCATGTGCAGATTAACTGCTGCCCAGAGCCTCAGCTAATCCATTTCTCTCTTTAATGGCCAGTGAGCAAAGAATGCTGAAGCTCAACGAATCGAGAAGATGACCTCGAGTGATGAAGAACATCTGCCTTCAGAAACCATCATGTACGTTATTAGGGAGAAGTAAGTGGTCGCTGGTGTATCTTGAGTGGTTGCTAGGGAGTTGCTATGGAGTTTTAGGTGGTTGCTAGGAAGTTGCTATGGTGTTCTTGGGGGCTGCTTGGATATTTTGGGTGGTTGATAGGGAGTTGCTATGCAGTTGTATTGCTAAGGTGTTCTGGGTTGTTGCTAGGGAGTTGCTATGCAGTTGCTATGGTGTCCTAAGTGGTTAATTGGTTATTGGTTATTTAGGGTGGTTGTTAGGGAGTTGATATACAGTTGTTTTGCTAAGGTGTTCTGAGTGGTTGTTAGGGAGTTGCTTTGCAGTTGCTATGGTGTTCTAGGTGGTTGATGGGGTATTGTGGGTGGTAGTTGTGGTGTTGCTATGCAATTGCATTGATATGGTGTTCTAGATCGTTGCTTGGATAGTTGAGGTGGTTTCTAGGGAGTTGTTATTTAGTTGCATTACTAAGGTGTTCTGAGTGGTTGCTAGGGTGTTGCTATGCAGTTGCTATAGTGTTCAAGGTGGTTGACTGGGTTATATAGGGTGGTTGTTGGGGAGTTGCATTGCTATGGTGTTCTAGGTGGTTGCTAGAGTATTTTGGGAGGTTGCTAGGGAGTTGCAACGCAGTTGCTATAGTGTTCTGGTTTGTATGATAATTTGGGTGGTTGTTAGGGTGTTGCTATGCATTTCCTAAGGTGTTCTAGGTGGTTGATGGGGTATTTTGGGTGGTAGTTGGGGAGTTGCTATGCAGTTGCTTTGCTAAGGTGTTCTGGGTGGTCTCTAGGGAGTTGCTATGCAGTTGCTATGGTGTTCTAGGTGTTTTCTATGGTATTTGGGGTGGTTGCTAAGGAGTTGCTATGGATTTGCATTGCTATGGTGTTCTAGAATATTTTGGGTGGTTGTTAGGGAGTTGTTATGCAGTTGCTATAGTGTTCTAGGTGGTTGATAGAGTATTTTGGGTGGTTGCCATGGAGTTGCAATGCAGTTGCTATGGTGTTCTGATTTGTATATAATATTCTGTATATTATTATTTTTAAGGAATTAGTTGTTTAATTGTATACACTTAATTATTGTCCTAATTAACCCTAAACATACTCGTTGGTAACCCTCTTGAAATATTTAACCTACTTTATTTCAATATACTCTATATATATATTCTGGTTTTAAATTTAGTTTTCTTGGAAAGACAGACTTGTGTCTGTGCGAGACTTAAGTTCATTAGCCACAGCGCTTCACGTCTGATGTCTGACCCACTTAAAGTGTAGTAAACAGTAAAACAATTGTGGTACAAATTAGTGTGATTATTAGTACTTGTTTGAATCAGGTCTCCTCTGTTGGAATAGAATTGGCTAGATGGCGCTGTCCCAAAACATATGGTCCTAGAACTGCAGCCTCTGGTATTGCAGGAACATTGGGTTATTTTTGTTCAGACCAATGTGAAAATCAACCCATGTTTTTACCCTGAGAACACGCAGAGCTGTGACTGGTGGATCGATAAGAAGATAATTCATTATACAAATCTAAACTGTAAAATGTGTTTGTATGTTATTTAATTAATATAATAATTTATTGATAAATATAATAATTAATACTTTTGATTCCATATCCATTTTCTTAAAAATGGTTTAAAGGCTGAAATGTGAAGTGTATCATTTTATAAAACTTTTAGTTTTTTTGTGAAACATGTATTTGAACTGTAAATCATGCTTTTTACAGTCATTTTACAGTTTAATAGTTTACCATAGACATTGCCCTACCCCACTTATATGGTATTTAAAAAAGGTCTTAAAAAGTCTTAAATTTGAGCTTAAAAACCCTGCTACGCTTATGTGAGGAGGAGAAGAGCTGACTCAGATGTTTATGAGCACCTTTGGCTCTTACACATGAGTCCTTTGAACAATGGTGTGTTGTTTTGTTCTGATGTTTGTGATTGAAGAGCAGCTGTTTGGTCGTTTTCGCCTGAAGCAGTTCTGAGCGGACAGATTATTTTAACAGCATGAGATACAGATGTGAGCATTGAAATCCACGTCCAAAAACACACAGCAAATTATACGTTGAGAAATGATGCATCAATGCATTTTTTTTATTCTGCTTAGCAAAGTATTTTGCATACATTTATGATGGGTTGCATTTTGCATCAAACCACGTGAATGAGCAAAGTGCATTTTTGTTTTTGTTCAAAGGGCACATCATTTTGATGCTTAGCTGTTGTTGTTGTTTCACTGATGTCACTTGAGACAATAGAAAGTGTTGAATCAGAAAGTGGGCTCAGGGCTCATTTACTGACCGCATGGCTCTTTTCACGCTCAAAGAGACTCAGCGGGGTCACAGAGTGTGTGAAAGACTTCCAATGCCAGACCACATTAGTGCCACCTGCTGCCCTCTTCATGCCAGCCGTGCCAGGGATTAAACGGCATCACGGCCGCTTGCACGCTACCTTTCTCTCACCATTAACACTACAGCAACAAACCTTTTTATCAATACATACTGTATTGACATGTCCTCAAATGATTTTATTATTATCAACATTTTAGTGTATTTCTCAAATTCTCTTTAAACTTTTGAATAGTCTTCTTTAACTGTCTTTTGAATGTCCGAATGTTCTTTTGAACTTTCACATTTTCACAAACTCTTTTGAAATTAAGAACTTCTGAACTTTCTTTTGAAATTTTAAACATTGTTTTGAATTTTCAAATGTTGTTTTGAAATATAGAACTTTCTTTTTTGGACGTTTACATTTTCTAATCTTGTTTTGAAATGTAACATCTAAACTTTTAAACATTTTTTGAAATTTAGAGCTAAATTTTCAAACATTTTGAAATGTAGATCTTTTGGGGTTTGTTTGGACTTTCACATTTTTGAATGTTGTTTTGCAATTTAGAGCGTTATTTTGACCTTTTAAATTTTCAAACGTTTTGAAATTTAGAGCTTTTTAACCTTTACACTTTTTTTTTTTCTTTGAGATTTAGAACTTTTAGAACTTTTCAATTTTCAAAACATTTAGAAACATGGAACTTTCTTTTTTTTTATTTGAAATTTAGAACTTTTGAACTTTTAAATGTTGTTTTGATTAGAACTTTATTTTGAACTTTTAAATTTTCCAACATTTTGAAATATAGAACTTTCTTTTTTTTTTGGACGTTCACATGTTCAAATGCTATTTTTGATTTCCTTGTAATTGTATTTTGATCTATCTTTTAAAATATTATGTATTTCTGTTTTCTCTATTCTTAATCAACTTTTTTGCTTTCACTAGTTCCTGATTAATATGTTTTCCTCTATTAATATGAGGTCATGGAATCTGCATGGAATATGATGATACAGTTTAATAAAATGCTGTTTTACATAGTAAAGCGTGCACAGCTACCCACATACATGTGCATGATAACTCCGAGCTTCCAGTGCAATCATTAATAATGGCTGTGATCTGTGACCCTGCAGGCTCTGCTCCAGTGATCTGCAGATGGAGGAGAGAGTTTAATCCCTGGCGTGACCCGCGGGTGTCTGATCCCTGATCTACCGCTGATGTCTGAAGCAGATTCTGACCTCTTTTATCATCTGACAGGTTTCCATACCGCTGAGTCTGATGAAGAGACCAGAAACCACAGCAGATCCTGCTATTGAATATGTGTGGTGTAGATTTATCCTTCCAGTATTTCACTTTTTTACCATCATGCTTTTACAAACCCTGTATCCTGCTGTATACAGCTCTTTCTCATTCAATAACAGACTGTCAAGCTCCACAAAGAATGAAAAACCATCGTAAAAGTATCATAACCGTAGTCCGTATGTCTTGTGTTATACATATTCCAGATCATCTGAAGTCATGTGATGCTTTGAACTGACTGAAATCTCATCTGTCAATCATCTTCCTGGTAATCTGAAGCTCTCAATCTCTTGCATGTTCAGATTCATAAATGTCATGTTTGTCCGTATCTTAATAACCATAATAGCACATTGTCTAAAAAAAATTGTCCGTCTGGATTTGGTTTGATCTTGTAAATTGTGCTGTTATATTATTGGTTAATATTATTCGCATGTGACCTTTATGACATGAGCAGTAAAGAAAAGTCACTTTTATATTGGAAGACATTATTATGCGAAAACTTTATTATATATATATTCGTAAACCAAATTTTATTGCCAAGCATAAACTTGCAATTTCCAAAGTACAGCTAAAAACAGTCAAATTTTTAAATATTTTTACTATTTAAAATAACTATTTTCTATTTGAATATATTTTTAAATGTAAGTTTATTTTTGTGATCAAAGCTGAATTTTTAGCATCATTACTCCAGTCACATGATCTTCAGAAATCATTCTAATATTCTGATTTGCTGCTCAAAAAACATTTTTTATTATTATTGTTGAAAACAGCTGAGTATAAATTTCATACTTCTTTTGATGAATAGAAAGTTCAGAAGAACAGCGTTTATCTGAAATAGAAATTTTTGAATGTTATAGTGTATAATGTTGCAAAAGCTTTTTATTTCAGATAAGGATGCTAATCTTTGGATCTTTCTATTCATCAAAATGATCCTGAAAAATTTTTATCCTGTTTCTGACTGGTTGTGGTGTTAGAAAGGAGATTTTCATTTGTTGTTTGAAGGAGTGTGAGTTTTTTGTGTGTGTATTTAGAAAAGGAATAAGTCGTAGTATTTTTTTTGCTTGTTATCTTGCACTTGTGTGTGGTTTGTGTGTGTGGTCGTGGTACGAGAGATGTAGGGATCTTAATCCTCCAGAGACCACAGGGAATAAAGACTCGTCATGTTCACGTGTTTTTTGCCTGCTTTTGCTGGATAGGAGAGAGGTGTGTGTGTGTGTGTGTGTGTGTGAGAGAGAGAGAGTGTGTGTGTGTGTGTTGTGGAGAGAGAGAGAGAGAGAGTGTGTGGAGAGAGGGAGAGAGTGTGTGTGTGTTGGAGAGAGAGAGAGAGAGTGTGTGTGTGTGTGTGTGTGTGAGAGAGAGAGAGAGAGAGAGTGTGGTGTGTTGTGTGTGTGTGTGTGTGTGTGTGTGGAGAGTGTGTGTGTTGTGTTGTGTGTGTGTGTGTGAGAGAGAGAGAGAGATGTGTGTGGTTGTGGTGTGTGTGTGTGAGAGAGAGAGAGAGAGAGAGAGTGTGATGGGAGGAGAGAGAGAGAGTGTGTGTTGGTGTGTGTGTGTGTGTGTGTGTGTGTGTGAGAGAGAGAGAGAGTGGTGTGTGTGTGTTGTGTGTGTGTGTGTGTGTGAGAGAGAGAGAGATGTGTGTGTGGTGTGTGTGTGTGTGTTGTGTGGTGTGTGTGTGTGAGAGAGAGTGAGTGTTGTGGTTGTTTGGTTGTGTTGTGTTGTGTGTGTGGAGAGAGAGAGAGTGTTCAAACAGACTCTGTTCATTACTGGAAACACCATTTGTGTCTGTATTAATAAACGATATATACACACACACATACACACAGATCATACTTCGAGTGATTTTCAGATGAAGCTGGTTGGGTTTAATCTTGCGGTTCGTTTGCGAGCGCATGCTGAAGCCCATCTGCCGTCTGCAGTGATGTTTCTGTCGGTCACTAACACTGACCAAAGCATCAGGAGCGTCCAGATCTCCACGAGTGTGAGGTTACAGGACACTCGACTCTCAGCCTCACAGTCTCGCTGTTGTAATATCTTCCAGATGAGCTCTGAAACAAATTCATGCTCTTGTTTTGACGAGCACCGCTGCCAAATGCTCATAATAACAATAAACAGTATCTTCCAGATGAATAGACATAGTATTATTAATTTAATTTATTTAATATTTTCAAGTATTTAAATAAAACATTAACAAGAATCTGGACATGCTGCATATTTTGCATTATTTAATATATTTTAATATATTAATATATTTTAAAATATTTTAATTTAAAAATATGTATTACATTGTATTTTAATTTAATCCATGAGTGTATTATTTTTCAGTATAACTCTGAGTAGATTTCTCAGGGAAAGATAAAATAATGGAACAGGTTATGAAATAGGAATATAAATGTAACGGCAACAGTTTTTTTATTTATAAACATTATATATGTCAATATAAAGTGTATGTTGATATTTCATGTATTTTACATCATATACATTATTTAAACTTTATAAATATATATTTTAAGTAAATTTTTATACATTAATTTGAATATATTAAAATAGTATTTTTCTAAATTTCTCAAGAAAATAAAGTAATAGAATAGTTTATAAAACAGAAATAGTAATTTAACAGTAACAGTTTATTTTTATATATATATATATATATATATATATATATATATATATATATATATACATAAATATATATATTTTACATTAATCTTTGAGTAGGTCTACAGTAATATATTTTTGTATATATATATTTATAAAAATGTTTTTATATATTTTGTGTATATTTAATATTTAATGCATTTAATTATTTTTAAATATTTAAAATTATATTTATACTGTGTGTGTGTGTGTATACATTTCCAGCAGTGATATACATCACATGAGTGTTATCTGCTGTTTTATGATGGGAGGTTATGGAGGTCGGCTGATTCATTAATTAACAGCAGCTTCGTTTATTTGTCTTCAGACGGAGTTAATTGTGTTTCTGTGGGCTGGTCTGACACGCAAACATTATTTCTCCAGGACAACTACTTAAGATAGCTCAATTTTGTTTATAATATCACATGAATGTGTCTGGAAAAGATAATTACTGTAACAGTGCATAAAACACAAGTATAACCCTTTTTTATATACATATGGTGTATGTGTAAATCCAATATTTATGATATGAATTTTAATATATATTTTTTAATTTCAATAGACTACTTTTAATATATGTGACCCTGGACCACAAAACCCTGGTTATAATAGGACAATATTTGGCTGAGATACAACTATTTGTAAATCTGGAATCTGAGGGAGCAAAAAAATCTAAATATTGAGAAAATCATCTTTAAAGTTGTTCAAATGAAGTTCTTAGCAATGCATATTACTAATCAAAAATTAAGTTTTGATATATTTACGGTAGGAAATTTACAAAATATCTTCATGGAACATGATCTTAATATCCTAATGATTTTTGGCATAAAAGAAAAATCAATAATTTTGACCCATACAATGTATTGTTGTCTATTGCTACAAATATACCTGTGTTACTTATGACTGCTTTTGTGCTGCAAGGTGACATATTAATTTATTATTTTCCTTTTTTTTATTAATTTTTCATTACTCTTTGGGTGGGAAAAGTTAATAAAATAAAAGGAAAGTTTGTATTATATTTTAATACTTAATATTTATTTAATATATTTAATATATTAATATTTTCTGAAATATTTCACATTAGATGTCTCAGGGAAATAAGACATATAATAGGAAATATAAAATGGAATATATATTTTAAAAAGAATATAACAGTAACAGTAAAATTATATATATATATATATATATATATATATATTATATTTATTTAAATATTTAATTAATAAGAGAAAAAAGGGAAAAACTAGTATAAATTTGAAATAAAATTAATATTTTAATAAAAATGAATTATTAAATTTTTATTAAAATTAATTAATATGAACTATTTTAATTAAATTAATATTTTAATAAATATTAAAAGTGTTAAAAGTAACCTATTAGGATGTTTTTTTCTGACACAAAGCCTTTTTAGGACAGAATGAGTCTCCGTGTGAGAATAAGAAATGATTTGCATTGCTATGGAACGTTTTCTGTTGCTTTAATGTGCATTCGATTAAATATCTGAGCTTAAGGAGCAAATAACGTTGTTCCCATGAAATACAGAAATATGAATGTGTGTCTGTCAGGAGCGCAGAAGTGAATCCAGCCGTATCCTCAGTGTTCAGTCTGTGTGATGCCAGAGTTTCATCTCATTACAGAATAAACCTGTGACGGATACAAAAACACCAGCTGAACTCCAGGAAAACACTTGTGTTTGTAAATATTGCAGATAAGTCTATTACAATGAATGTTATTCTTGGTTAAAGCCGTTTGCGATTGCAATTACCAGCCAACCTTCACATAACATCCTGTTACAGCATTTTACCGTGATTTTACCGCGGTCGCATGAGTAGCATCTGTGTGCAGGGAAATGTTTGCAGTTTTCGTCTTTATCTATACTTTTGCACATGTGAAAGACTCTGTGTTTATCATTTCCTCCAAAATGTGACTTCAGTGGCTCAGTGGAGTCTGTTTTATCAGATTAGTTTATTATCATGTCTATTATGTTTGTTTGAACAGTCTGACATCACCTGCACCCAACCAATGGCGTGAGTCTGGATAACGACAGACTGTTTTTTGACCAATGGCTGTATTTGTTCATAGACAGATCTTGTGGTGTTGTTTACATTACATTTAGTCATTTGGCAGATGCTTTTATCCAAAGTGACTTACAATTGGGGAGTACATAAAGCGATTCATCTTGAAGAGGCAATCAGACAGAGCAAGTGCTCGTAACACCAAGTCTCAGTCATTGTTCAAATAAGTACAAGCTAGCAAGGGAAGGAGAGAAAGATAAAGGGAAAGATTAAGATTTTTTTTTTTTTTTTTTTTTTTTTTTTTTTTTAGGATGAAGTCAAGTAGTGCCAAAAGAGATGAGTCTTCAGTTGTTGCTTGAAGATTGACAGGGATCCAGCATTCCGGATAGGGGTGGGAAGATTATTCCACCATCCAGGAATGGTGAATGAGAATGTTCTGGAGAGTGATTTTGAGCCTCTCTGTGATGGTACCACAAGGCGTCGCTCACTAGCAGATCTCAGACTTCTGGAGGGGATGTAGATTCGTAATAGTGAGTGGAAGTAGTGCTGAGCCTGTGGTCGTTCTGTATGCAAGCATCAGTGTCTTGAACTTGATGCGAGCTGCCACTGGTAGCCAGTGCAGTGAGATGAAGAGAGGTGTAACATGGGTTCTTTTGGGCTCATTGAAGACCAGTCGTGCCGCTGCATTCTGAATCATTTGTAGAGGTTTGATTGTGTTTGATGGAAGACCAGCCAGAAGAGCATTGCAGTAGTCCAGCCTAGAAACGACAAGGGCCTGGACAAGAAGTTGTGCAGCATGCTCTGTCAGAAAGGGCCTGATCTTTCAGGTGTTGTGTTTCACATCACCTCTCACAGGATCACTTTCACCTGAACGTAAATATGAAGGAGTTTCCAAAACTCAGTCTATGGACAGATTGGCTCCAATGCAGCAGACTGATCCAGAATCTGATAAATTATGTTGCATTTTGTAGTTAAATGCATCACAGCCTCACATAATCTCTAGAAATATAGTCATATGTGTTACAGCATTCAAATTTACTTCCATAATGTTTACTATCACATATTATCTTCTGATGCCTCTTAATGTAAAAATGCTCCCAAAAATTAATTTATAATGGAGTTTGATTTTGACATACTTTGCATTTTCTTGTTTCTGCACATTTGTATATGCAAATATTGTACATCGCCCATTCTTTTGCTTACATTTATTAAACTGCACATACACCTGCATATTTTTAATTTGTCCTTTCAATGGTTAAATAGTTTTAATTTTTTTGTAAGAGTGATTTCATCCATTTTTGCTAACTTCCAATTTGTTTTGACATTATCCCGTAACCTCAAAACTGGTGATTAGTTTCTTCAAACTGATGGATTTGTTTCATCTTTTGTCTTCTCCAGATGTTAACTGATGGACTGGAGTGGTGTGGATTATTGTGATGTTTTTATCAGCTGTTTAGACTCTCATTCTGACGGCACCCATTCACTTCCATTGCTGAGACAGTGATGCAATGACACATTTCTCCAAATCTTCACAACTCATCTACATCTTGGATGGCCTTAGTGTGAGCACATTCTCAGCACATTTAAATGTTTTGGTGTACTGTTCCTTTAAGACAGACGTGTGCTTCATTCAGACGTGCTTCTCTTACCTAGTGAGCACTAACCGGGTCGAAGGGGGAACGGCTCATTCCACGAATAGTTTTGGTCTTTGTAGTCGCTCAGAGCGTCTCTTTGAGAAACTTTAATGAGCACAAATTACAGACGAGAGGAAACAGAACAGGGTTCGGCCTGTTTGAAACTGTGCAGGAGCTTTTCAAATACTGCATGCAGGAGATTTCATTTAAATGCCATTGGTTTGTTTTTCTTAATACATTAAATTTAGGATGGCAAAATAAAAAAAGTAACTTCCGGGCCATTAATATTCCCAATTTTCCCAGCTAGCCTGATGCCACCTGGACAGTTTTATGTAGTGAACAAAGTTACTGTCTTGTGAGTTCCCAGCATGCACTGCAGCATGAACACATGATGTTTGTTGTAGGATTATTGTTTTCCTGATTTTAATGAAGCTGTTGTCATCACTGTTAGTTTCTTCTGCTGCGATGTTCAAAGCTCATCATTTACCATTTAATCATTAAAAAAATTACATTTATAAATTACATTCTCATTAAATAAGAAATCTATAGTTGCTTAGACTATTGGCTGAAATAAACACTTTGTAGTGAACAAACAAATTCATGTTAATTGAAGTCATTTTAAGGACAGTTGTTGCAAGAATCAAATTTCCCAATGTATCACATTGACTTTTATTTTATTTTATTTTTAAAATTTAATTAAATGAGTTTATTTGTTAGTTTGGAATTTTTACAGTTTTGTGTCTTGCAATATTTTAATTTAATTATTTTATTTTGTTGTTCAGTTTAATTTTTTAACTTAATATAATTTATTATTACATGTATATTTCATTCTATCTTTTTTTTACAGTTCTACAGTTTTGTGACTAGCATTTATTTTATCTTATATGTTTGTTTTACTTGAATGTCTTATTTTTATTTTATGTTTTAGTAGTTTTTGTGTCTAGCACTAAGTGAGTTTAGGTCAGTTTTTACAGCTGATCTGGGATTGTGTTCTCTCTGGCAGATCTTATATCTTTGAAAGCAATTGTGGTGTAAAAACTATTCCAGTTATGGATCTTTACTGTCTTCAGTACCGTGTAGTGGCATGTTTAATCATAAAAATATGTTGTGATATGCAAAAGTTTTCCAATATGTTGTCATTAAATCTTTTCTCCATAAAACCCCAAATTTATTGCAAATATTATTGCGCCAGCATTTCTGGGTAATTATTATTACGGGCTGTAATGGCAGAATCATAAAACGAGTTGTTTTACAGGGTCATGAACCTCATGAGTGCTCCTCCTAAAACACAGTCGTCTGAGCGGTTCAGCCGGATCCTAGTGAACACTACGTCCTCTAGGCAACACTAAACACTAATTACACTATCTGTATTCACACGCTCATCCGAGGAGGAATCTCTGTGTTCTCTGACAACTCTAAAGGGTTTTTGTTCTTTAAACCGACGGAGCACATATGCGACCCTAGATCACAAAACCAGTCATAAGGGTCTTGAGATTTATACATGATCTGAAAGCTGAATAAATAAGCTTTACAATATTTGTCTGAGATACAACTATTTGTAAATCTGGAATCTGAGGGTGCAGAAAAATCTAAATATTGAGAAAATCATCTTTAAAGTTGTTCAAATGAAGTTCTTAGCAATGCATATTACTAATCAAAAATTAAGCTTTGATATATTTATGGTAGGAAATTTACTAAATATCTTCATGGAACATGATCTTTACTTAATATCCTAATGATTTTTGGCATAAAAGAAAAATGTATAATTTTGACCCATACAATGTATTGTTGGCTATTGCTACAAATATACCTGTGTTACTTATGACTGCTTTTGTGCTCCAGGGTCACATATCTGTCTTACTCATTGTAATATGTTGCTTCAATGATCATCATGCTTGACCTTCTAATTTTATTTCATTTCTATTTTTATTTCATTGCATTGCTTGCATATCTTACTTTATTTTATTGTTTTGCATTGAAGTTATGCAAGCACTTGAATGGCATCTTAGTGCTTGACTTTCTATTTTTGAAAAAGTTTTTTTATTTTATTGCAGTGCATGTGTATTTTCCTTTATTTTATTGTTTTGCACTAAATTAGTGCAAGCATTTGAATGGCTTCATCTTAGCACTTCACTTTGCATTTAGATTTTTTTATATATTTTTATGCCATATTATTGCATTGCGTTGCATGTTTGACTTTGTTACTTTATTTTGCTTGATGTTCTATTTCTAGAATTTTGTTTATTTTTATATCAAATTTTACTTTATTTTGCATTCCATTTATTATTATTTTATTTTATATATTTTTATTTATTTTATTGAATTGCATTTCTTTGCATATTTAAATTTATTTTATTACTTTATTTTTCTTGACTTTCTATTTTTAAAAACATTTTTATCTTATTTTGTTGAATTGTATTGCCTTCCATAATTAACTTTATTTTATTATTTTGCATTGAATTAATTCAAGCACTCGAATGGCATCATAGGTCCTTGACTTTCTATTTTTGAACTTAATATGTTCTGTATGAACTCTGAAGGGTTTATATTGTTTCTGAAGTGTTTTATGGTGGTCTTTAAACTGACGGAGCACATATCTGTCTCATTTCTGGTAATAATGTATTTCTCAGCACTGTTTGAACAACCTCCCCTGAGACTGAAGTGTTTCTCACTCCAGCTCTGTTCAACTGAAGGCAAACACACAGAGATCTTTCATGTTTTTAAGCAGGATCACATTGCACCCATAACCTTCATGTATGACATCCAGATACATTTGTTCTACTAAAGCGATCCGTCCGTTTCTGTGCGTGAGAGATAGACATCGCATTCAAACACTTCTACAGTTTGTCAGAAGATCTCAGATTGTGATGTGTTTGAAGGCCTGGTCTGCCGAGGCCAAGAGCCAGAGCAAAGCTTTGAGAACACGCTAAACTTCTGCTGATCCCAGCAAATCAAATCACACAGATGGAGGGAGAGGATGTGTGGCCGTATGCAGAGTTCAGCTCCAGGCCGCGCTCCGACGGGACGGGAATATGATTCTTCCAGTGGCTTCATCTTAGTGCTTTACTTTCTACTTTTCAGCCTAATACTTTGATTTTTATTGCATTGCATATTTTAGTTCATTTTATTATTTTGCATTCCATTTTTGCAAGCAGATGAATGGCTTTATTTTAGTTCTTGACTTTCTACGTTTAAAGCAATATTTTTTTTTTATTATTATTTTTATGCATATTTTTTTTTCAATACATAAATTGTATTGTTTTGCATTGAATTAATGTAAGCACTTGAATTGCTTTATTTTAGTTAATTGCTTTCTATGTTGTACTTAATATTCTATTATTTTATTATTTTATTTCATTGCATCGTTGCATATTTTTTATTTTATTGTTTTGCATTGAAGTAATGCCAGCATGAAAATTGGTTTATTTTAATGCTTGACTTTCTACATTTGAACCTAATATTTTTTATTTTATTTAAATTAAATGTATTGCTTTTTATTCTATTTAATAATTTATTTCACTTTATTGTATTGTATTGCACTGCATTATGTATTTTACATAATCATATTGTGTTGCATTAAATGGATTTATTTTAGTGCTGAAATTTTTATTTTGTTTTATTTAAATGTAATTTAATGAATTAATTAATAACATTTTTAATTTTAATTTATTATTGCATTGCATTGCATATTTTACCTTTTTTATTTAACTTTCATTTTATTGTTTTGCATTGAATTAATGCAAGCACTTGAGTGGTTTTAGTTTTTGACTCTACATTTGGACCAATGTTTTATTTTATTTCTTTCTGCATTGCATTAAATGGCATTTTTTTTACTTTTTATTATTATCATTATTATTAATGCAAGCATTTGACTGGCCATATTTTAGAGCTTGACTTTTTCCTGTTTGAAGCTATTTCAATTTTTTTCAATTTAAAGCTATTTATTTTTATTTTATTTTGTGGTATTTGCATTTCATTTTTACACTTGATTGGTTTTATCGGAGTACTTCAAATGTATTTAAATGTATTGCATGCTTCTACGTATCTGTATCTGTCTAACTCATCAAAACACAATATATGCAGTCTTATAAGTGGCTTCGCAGTCATTTAATGTACTGCCTGTGTAGGCAGCATGTTAAGTCATCATATGCACACTGTAGATCCATTGCAAAAGTTAATTTGACTTCCTGATGAGTAAATAACTGACTTTGACCATTAATCTGTATTTGAGCATCCTAACAAATCAGCTGACTCAACCAATGACGTGAGGTTGGAGGCGGGACTATCTGTTTGACTGACCAATGACAGACGTAATTACAGCAAACAGGTTTGGAGCCACTGGTGGCACAGAATGACACTGATCAGCTCAACATGATCCTGTTAGCAGAAGAAATGTGTGTTCTCTGTGATTTTAGGGTTTGTCTGATCAGGAACCGTGTGCGGATCATAATGTGTTCTGAGAGCTGAATATGGCTCAGAAATCTGCCAGCGGTTCACAGCGCAGGTGAAGCTGAGGTCACGGATGATTATGGGACATTTGGAGGCTTACATTCAAAGCGCTTGTTCAAATCCATCACAATATCACTCACAAGCAATCCTCTTGACATTAATCATTGACATCAACAAGCTGTAATCAACTCGTTGGCGGATTCTTTAACAGGGACAGCGCACTACAAAAAGTTGGCCAGGAGAATGACACTGATCAGCTCAACATTGATCCTGTTAGCATAAGATACTTATGTGTGTTCTCTGTGATTTTAGGTGTTTGTCTGATCAGTAACCGTGTGCGGATCATGATGTGTTTTGAGAGCTGAATATGGCTCAGAAATCTGCCAGCGGTTGACAGCGCAGGTGAAGCTGAGGTCACGGATGATTATGGTGACATTTGGAGGCTTTCATTCTTTTGAAGCGCTTGTTTTTATATCCATGGCACAAATCACTGCACAGACGGGGTCCTCTAGAACTATCAGACATACAGCTGTAATCAGACTCTTCAGTTCTTAAAGGGACAGCGCACACAAAATGGCCAAGATACTTTCCATTGACTAAGATAAATACTTATGTGGATTAATATTATACATGTTTCTTAGTAGTTTCATTTGATTGTCTTTGCAGTTAGTTAATGCAAGCTCTTGAATGGCTTACATTTTAGTGCTTGGACCTTGTTCTTTTGAAACCTTGGTTTTTATGTTATGGCCTGGTTCACAGACGGGGTTTAGACTAAACCAGGATTAGATCATAGCTTCAATTAGTTACATTTAAGTATTATTTATAAATGTTTCTTCTTAGACAAATAACATGTGTCTAGTGCAAGTTTCATTTCAGTTGAAACTAGCTCAGACTTACATTTTAGTCTGGTGACCTTGTCATGTGCAACTGCAGGGGTAAATGTACCTTGTTTGTATTTAACTTTCATTTTAATTGCTTTTGTTAATTAATATTAATCGCATATGTTTCTTCTTAGTAATACATGTGTCAGTGAGTGTCATTTAATGATGCTAATTATTTTACTTTATTGTGTTGCATTGCACTGCATATTTTACCTTGATTTTATTTGCACTTTCATATTGTATTGTTTTGCATTAATTTTAACGCAAACCTTGAATTTTGGAGTTTTATTGTTTTGCATTGAATTTAACTTAACATTCTTTGATTTTATTTACCTAGCATTATATATTTTACTTTTATTTTATTTTTTGCATTGAATTAATATAAGCACTTAAATTGCTTTATTTTATTTTATAGCATTATATATTTTACTTTTTATTTTATTTTTTTGCATTGAATTAATATAAGCACTTAAATTGCTTTATTTTATTTTATAGCATTATATATTTTACTTTTTATTTTATTTTTTGCATTGAATTAATATAAGCACTTAAATTGCTTTATTTTATTTTATAGCATTATATATTTTACTTTTTATTTTATTTTTTGCATTGAATTAATATAAGCACTTGAATCACTTTACTTTGGTGCTTGACATTTTACTTTTGTAAATTATAATTTTTATTTATTCTGTTATCTATTATATTTATTTATTCTATTATTTTATTATATTCTAAACTGTCATTTATCGGTTTCTTCACATAATAGCCATTTATGCTTATTACACATAATCAGTATTTCATGAACGTTTGATATTAAGTGGCATAATATACAGTCAGACAGTCATTATTGCAAAATAATGCAGTAAAAGCCGTTTCAGGGTGATGAGACCTTGATTTATTTCGTGATAATGACTTGTATAAATGCTGTTACAGTGTGTGAAAGTCTCAAATAAGCTCATGATAGGGGTTTAGTGTGTTTTGGAGGCTCCTCAGCGGCATGTTTCCATTTCAAAGAGCTGAAATCCTGACCTCTGTGACCTCTGTGACCCCTGCAGCCGCTGCAGAGTAAACACTCTTATCTGTGAGCAGCGCTGCATCCCTGCGGTCTGTTTTTGGGCTCTCTGACCCTCCGTTAACCTCATCTGTAACTCATACAGCGAGCAGCGGGTCATAGATCAGAGGAGGTCAGAGGTCAAGCTCCTGATTTCACTCGCTAATTTTGATTGTCGTTTGCTGATTATATGCTGATAGACAGAGACAGCGGCCGATAACTCGGCTGGGATGCATTTAATGCAGTAAAGTATATATAATGGAATAGTTTTGGTTTTAAAATCTGCTTGAATGAGCCACATTTACAATTAAAAGCTGTTAGACATATTATTATTAGTAAATTATATATAAATGGTCTTGTCATGATATTATCTACATTATATCATTATCACTAATTCATTTAATTATTTACTGAAATTTGGTATTTTTTATCAAATTATTATTGAACTGTTTTTATTTTTATTTATTTGTTTTATTAGTTTTTTTATTTTATTTAAGTTATTATTTTATTAGTATTATGTTTTATTTTAATCTGATTGGATGAGTCACATTTAAAGTAGAAAATTCAAATAAATAAAAGCAGATATACACACAAACACATGTTAATTCTATATAAATTGTGATATCTATGTTATTATATTATCATTAATTCATTTACTTTTTGATTGTAATTTGGTGTATTTTATCAAATTATAGTTTATAGTGAAAATTTATTTTTATTTGTTTAAATTTATATTCTGTTTGTATTTATTTATTTATTATTATTATTATTATTACCTGTTAATTATTTAAGCCTATAAATTGTCTTTTTGTGATATTACTAATACAATCATTAATAATAATTTATTGAATTTTGGTGTATCGTATCATATTATTATTATACACAGTTTTATAAAAGCTATTATTTTTATTTATATCATATTTGTATTTATTGATTTATGTATTGACTGAATGAGTCACATTTAAAGTCGTAAAATAAACGTTGATATACACAAATACCTATTAAATCTATATAAATTGTGATATCTAGATTATTCATATAATCAGTAATTAATTTAATTATTTATTGAACTTAAATGTATTTTATTATTATTATTATTATTATTAATGACCTGTTTTTAAAACATTCATTTTATTATTTTATTTATTATTTAAATTATTTCTATTTGTTTCATTTATGTATTTAGTTTTATTTTAGTCTGATTATATAAGCCACATTTTAAGTCATAAAATAAAAGCTGATATACAAACAGACACCTGTTAGTTCATGTAAATATTCCATGTTTTATTGCGATAATGTCTGTATTAATAGTAATTAGTTTTTATTTTGCACTTTTTTAAACTTTATTTTATAGTTTTATTTATTATAGTGCTGTCAAATGATTAATCACATCCAAAATAAAAGTTTTTGTTTTCATAATATATACTGTGTATATTTATTATGCATATATATATATAAATACACACACATGCATGTATATATTTTGAAAATATTTACATGTATTTACATGTATATATTTATATAATTTATATTATATATATATAAATATACCAATATAACATATTTTTCTTTAATATATACAGTACATGCATGGGTGTGTATTTATATATGCATAATAAATATACACAGTATATATTATGAAAACAAAAACTTTTATTTTGGATGCGATTAATCACGATTAATCAGTTGACAGCACTTATATATTATTAATTTGGATTAAATGAATCTTTGTTAACCTGAATTTAAGTGTTATATTTACAGATGTACAGTTGTGAGATTTCAGACCAGCTCAAACCAGCTGAGACCAGCGCCTCATGTTAGGCCGGTTCGGTCTGGTTTCTGTCAGATGTGCTTTTGTTTATCGTGTTCCTGAGACACTATTCCTGTAGCTTTAAGCAGGAGCAGCTTTAAGTGGGAATGTGCCTCAGGAGACGACAGAAAATAGCTCGGCAAGGACACGCTAAGATCAAATCTGATGTTTCTGTTTATAGAGCAGCACCCAGACCCGCTTCAGCCGGGCCACCCTCGGACCTCCTCCGTTACAGCAGAGACACTACACAAGATCCAGCGCTAATTCTGATAAGACATGCAGACCTTTCTTTAGACAATCCTAAACACACACGTGCACCACCAGTGTTTGAACAGCAAGATTGTTTATGTTTTTTAAAGAAGTCTCTTCTGCTCACCAAGCCTGCATTTATTTGATCCAAAGTACAGTAAAATTGTGAAATATTTGAATATTATGCTTTCTATTTGAATATGATAAAATGTAATTTATTTCTGTGATCAAAGCTGAAATTTCAGCATCATTACTCCAGTCTTCAGTGTCACATGATCTTCAGAAATCATATATGTCTGTATGTATGATATGTATGAAAATCTAATATGCTGATTTGCTGCTCAAGAAACATTTCTGATTTATAACAGTGGAGTACATTGTTTTCAGGACTCTTTGATGAAGAGAAAGATCCAAAGATCAGCATTTATCTGAAATGAAAAGCTTTTGTAACATTATACACATATATACCATTCAAAAGCTTGGAGTAAATTGTTTTTTTTTTTTGGGAGGGGGATTATAGAAATTAATACTTTTATTTAGCAAGGATGCTTTAAAGTGATGATAAAGACATTTATAATGTTACAAAAGATTTCTATTTCAGATAAATGCTGTTCTTCTCAACTTTCTTTTTTTTTATCAACAATTTTTTGTTTAATTTTTTCACACACAACACAACATAATATCCAAAATACAACAAAACAAAACAACAGACACATACTCAACAATCAAAAGGGAGGGAGAGAGGGAAGGACAACAAGAACACAAAAGTCACTCCTCTATATAATCACGTATATTCAACAAAAAACACTGCCAAGCATCAATGGTCGAAATCTTCTGAACTTTCTATTCATCAAAGAGATCTGAAAAAATTCTCAACATAATAATATACATACAGTATATTTTATTTTATTTATTTATTTAACCTTTATTTAACCAGAAAAGACTCTCTGAGATTAAGAATCTCTTTCGCAGGAGTGTCCTGGCCAAAATGGGCAGCAATACATCGGTTTCATCACAAAATATTACAACACAAACAGACTAAAGACACTTAAAAACAGTTACATATTGTTGAGTCAGTTTCCATTTGTATAACTGTTTTAAAATGATCCAAAGACAGCAAATTTTGTAATTTCAGTTTCGATTGCAGAAGATTCCAGTCAGTCGGAGCTGCATACATAAAACCTTTTTACCTAATTCAGATCGAACAATAGGAACAGAGAGTATTGCAATTTTGTGAGCAAAGGAAGTATTTCTCAACAATTTTCTGTTTTATAAGACAACAGAGATATGATGGCAACATCCCCAAAATGGCTTTATAAATAATTAAATACCAGTGCATTTTTCTTCTGATAAGCAAAGAAGACCAACCTACTCTGTTACACAATAAACAGTGATGAGTTGAGGATTTACAATCTGATATAAATCTTAAAGCACCATGATAAACGGCATCTAAAGAGGATAGAAGATATGATGGTGCAAACTGATACACTACATCACCATAGTCAAGCACGGGTAGAAAAGTAGCAGTAACCAATTTCTTTCGTACATTGAATGAAAAACAAAACTTGTTCCTAAAATAAAACCCAAGCTTAATTCTCAATTTTTTCTTCAGTTGAGTAATGTGAGAGCTAAAAGATAGGACATCGTCAACAATAATGCCAAGATATTTGTACTCTTTTACTAATTCAATCACGGAACCTTGTAAGGTCTGAAGAGAGGATAAATTATTATCAAATTTTTTTGAACCTGAGAACAACATATACTTGGTTTTATCAACATTCATTACAAGTTTTAGATAGTAAATCCGTGACTGAATAACATCAAAGGCTGACTGGAGCTTATAAATGGCTTGTTGTACAGAAGAAGCACTACAATATATGACAGAGTCATCTGCATAGAAATGAAAGTTGGCATCCTGAATGTTGTAATCAAGACTGTTTATATAAATGGTAAATAAAGGGGACCCAGCACAGATCCTTGGGGAACACCTTTGGCAATCACCAATGAATCAGAGAGTTTACCCTCAGCTTGTACACACTGAGTTCTTCCACTTAAATAGTTTTTAAACCAGGGAATAACATCACTTGATAAACCAACACTCTTCAATCTATGCAGCAATATTTCATGATCCACTGTATATATATATTTTTTTTTTTTGATCATAAATCAGCATATTATAATGATTTCTGAAGATCGTGTGACACTGAAGACTGCAGTAATGATGCTGAAAATACAGCTTTGATCACAGAAATAAATTATATTTTAAAATATATTCAAATAGAAAGCAGTTATTTTAAATAGTAAAAATATTTCAAAATTGTACTGTTTTTGCTGTAGTTTGGATCAAATAAATGCAGGCTTGCTGAACAGAAGACACTTCTTTAACAATCTTGCTGTTCAGACTGGAGTTCCTCTCACTGTTTGACGGACAGAAGCCATCGGTCGATGAGGAGGGATTGAGTTTATGTTTCTCTGATTTATTGATGTACTTCACTACAGACTATATTAAGACACTGTATCTTAGGGATATAAACCACACAGACTATCGATAACGCTCCTTGTCCTTATAATGTTGAAGAAGCTTCTTCAGAACTGCTTTCACAAATTGTTCTTCCTCAGGATTCTTGTCTTGTTTTTCAATACAAGTATCTACACTTTCTTACATCGATGTTTACTTGAGATGCAAAATGACATAAAATAATAAGTCTTGTTTTCTGGAAAATGTGAGTTTAGCCTATACTCAAAACAAGAACATAAACTTGTTCTCCCTTTGATTGACGTTTATTTTTCTGACCCCGCTGACAGATATTTGTTTTTGTTTAAGCAAAAAATCACTTAATTTTGATAAAAAATTTCAGGAAACAAGACTTTATATCTTACGTCATTTTGCTTCTGAAGTAAATATATCTTGATTTAAGAATGTTTTGTTTTGGAAAACAACAAAAAACTGAGGAAGAACATCATTTTTGGTAGTTACTCTTATTAAAAACAAGCTACTTGAAAATTTTAAAAGTAGGCTATTTTACAAAGCTGTTGTTCTGCAATCAAAATATTTGTTATTATACAAAAACAACTAAATTGTGGTGGCAGTAATTGAAATGTATTTATGATTAACAATAGCATTTAACTCGATCGTTCTCTCAAAAAAGGTGAAATGAATCAGTGATTTGTTTTTAAATGGTTCAGTTTTATGAATCATCTGAATGAACTGATCAGACATGTTTCAGTGATTCATTATTGCATCAGTTCTGATTACTGCAGACTTGATCCAGTCTTTATCGCATTTTTAAAAATTGCTCTTTTGTTACACTGTTATGGTTATTTATCTTTTTTTAATTTTCATATTCTGTCTCTTTCAGAGCTTGACTGACATGATCACCATGAATTGTCATTGAATTCTTTACATTTTCTCCTTTTATGCTGCATGAAGTAAAACACACATGTGTTTGAGGAACTCGAGGGTGAGTAAATGATGACTGTTTCTTTAAGAAGCTTTAACGACTAAAGGTTCAGATACACTACTTTCAGCCATACAGCAAAAAAAAAATCTTTTATAAATCTATTTCAAAATATAGAAAAAATGACCAAAAAAAATCTAAATATATTTTCTACCAATATATGTTTTGGCCTTTTTATATATATACTTCACAACATATTTAATATATTTTTTAAAAAGCACTTAAAAATGTAATTTGCCCTCCAAATATTTCAGTCCAAGAAAATACATCACATACATCAAATTTGAAGAAAAACGTTATTTGTTATCTATAATCCATAAGAACATATGACACATTTGTATAAAAATAAATAATGAATAAAGCCTAAATATAGGCTTTTGTAAGATTGGAAGTGTATTTTATTGCCCCATGAAATACATTTAGAAATATATTTTGGTATATAAATATATTTTTCATTTAGTTTATTTATTTATTTCATTTTAATGAAATATATTTCCTTCAGCTTCACTGTTTGCAACAAATGTTCAAATATATTTTGGCCAGAAAAATGTATATTCTTGCCATATGGGAGACCTATATTTTAACTTAAATATGAGTATCACATGTTAAACTTGCAGACTTTAGCAATATTTGACATATGTGTGAATTTGCTCTTTATTTGATAAGATCATCAGCTCTTTCTGAACAAACAATCAGCCGGATTTGAAGCTTGTGGACAGACGTCAAGAGGAAAGAAAGGTGTAATGGAGAACACATGAGTAAATGAAACGGTGTACGTACAGTAAAACAGTGCTCGCTGAAGGACCAGCACCTGCTTCTACTTACAGCACACACCAGAAACACTTACTCCAGCCAATAAACACTGTAATGCTGCAGAAATCCAGCCTTCAGCATTCCTCTGTCCTCGAGAGCAATCACAGTCATGTCAGAGGAGCCCAGGAAAGACCAGCAAACCTCTGAAACACGCACATAAATGCCTCAGATACACAGAATTAGATTGAAACCAGCAGTTTGACGAGGTCCTGTGCGTTATATTAGAATCATATTAAATATGCAGCGATGATTTATATTTAAACTACATCAACATCTTAATGAACATCTTAATGAACATCACAACACAATCCCAAATGCCCAGAGCAGTGTTGTTTTAGTATCATATCTGTTGACATTTTTATTATGTTTTTATTTTTATATCATTTTAATTTTGTCATCTGCTTTCACATGAATTTTAGTTAACGTTTTTGTAATTTTCTTGTGTTTTTGCCATTTTTTATGTTCGCTATATATTTACTTAGTAAGATTTATATATTATTTAAATTGTAAAGAATTTATACATCATGGTATTATTTATATAATATATTATTATTATACATGTGTGTGTGTGTGTGGAGTGTGAGTGGTGTGTGTGTGCGAGTGTGGTGTGAGCGTGAGTGTGTGCGAGTGCGTGTGCCTGAGCGGTGTGCAGTGCGAGTGCGTGCAGCGTGAGTGTGTGTGCGTGTGCGTGTGCGTGAGTAGCGTGTGTTCGCGTGAGCGTGAGTGTGAGTGTGTGTGCGAGTGGCAGTAGCGTGAGTGTGTGTGCGTGAGGTGAGCGTGTGTGCGAGTGCGAGTGTGCGTGCGCGTGAGTGTGTAGTGCGTGTGCGCGTGCGTGAGTGTGTAGTGTGTGTGCGTGTGCGTGAGCGTGCGCGTGAGTGTGATGTGTGAGTGTGAGTGACAGTTCTTATGTTTTATTACTCTAATACAAATAATACTTTTTAATTCAAATCAGTGTAAAAAAAAGCTACCATAATGTATAAATTCTTCACGATTAAAATAATATATAAATCGAATAAATAAATATATGGTAATATATAAATCTTTATTAGAATAAATTAATTATAATACAATTGATTATGATGCATTTTTATTATAGAACATTTTTATTATATTATACATCTGCATTTATAATAATTTTGTCCATGTTTCAGTTTATTTACTTTTAGATACTTTAGTATTGAAACTAAACAAAAAGGTTTATACTTTATTTTATTTCTATTAATGTTTATTCTACTTCAAACATTTATTTAAATGTTTTTTTATATAGTTTTAGATTTAGTTAACTAGTATATCCTTGATACTAAAATAACACTGGTTCATTGTATGTTTGAATATTAAATATTAAATATGTTTTGATCTAAATCTTGGTTTTAATCTAGTAGTCTCAGTTTTTTGCCACAGCTTTACCAAATTGTAATTCATTCCACATAATTCTACAGATTTTTCCCTTTATAAAATGTATAAAGTTTGCTTTAGATATAAACTTTTACTGGACAACAAGGCAAAAATATTGCTTAATAATGATTTTTGCAGCGCATATACACTGTAAAAAGTATTTTTTGAATATTATTGGAGTACGTTTTACAAAAAAATACAATTTCATGTTAAGTTCCACGTGTGATTTGGCATTTCTTGGTAATTATTGGTTAAATTTACTAGCAAAATAAAAATTGAAAGTAACTCCTACACCATTTATTGATTGATTTGAGTTTAGCTGACATTTAAAAAGTGTTTTTATTGGTTCTTGGTAAACAGCTGGTTTAATATTTCTATTTAAAGCCAGTTTGGAGGTCAACAGGGCTGCCATAAACATGTTATGAAAAGATGTTTCCTCCAAAGATCTGAGTGTTTGCCTTCAGGCAGAAATCGACAGCTCTTAATGAGGCGTTTTTTGGTTTTATGAGGCCGTATGTGGTGTAAATAGAGAGCATCGGGCCGTTTCCCCCCGCGGGTTAATCTGATGGGGATTAAGGGGCTTTAAAGCAGCAGAAAGACCCTCACGCTGAGAGCAGACCTGAGGGGTCCCTCAGGGCTCCGGACTCAGCGCTTCGAGGGCCAGCTGTCGTGAAGCCGAACACAGCGGGACCTGCTGCGCTTCATCATACACAGATGAGATCTCACACAGGACAGGGCCGTTATCTTTAACTAATACTAAAAAAAATAGAAATAGAACAAAATACTTTTTTCAGCTAGTTCCTCATTTTAGTTTAGTTAAACTTATTGCACTAAAATAACTAAAACCAAAACAATAATTATTTTTAAAAGTATATAGACTGTTACATAGTTTTTGCTTTTTTATATACATTTTTATATAAAAAAAAAGTTTATTATATATATATATTATATATATATATTATTATATATTAATAATGTATATAAAAAAAGCAAAAACTATGTACAGTCTATATACTATTTTAAAAATAATTATTGTTTTGGTTTTAGTTATTTTAGTGCAATAAGTTTAACTAAACTAAAATGAGTTTTAAATATATATACAGATGTTTAAAAATAGCAAAAACTACTAAAATGACAAACAACAAAATTACTAAAACTTAGTTCAAAACAATAAATAAAATATTAAAACCAGTTAGAATAAAAAAATAATATTATTTTTTTTAAAAAACTAGTTTACAAATGTTGTTGTACTACTACTACTACTATGTAAATATTATATAAATATTAAAATATTATATAATATTTATAAAGTAAAAAAGTTAAATATTATAAATTTAATTATATTCTTCTGCTGCAAAAAAAAAAATCATCTGCTCACCAAGGCTGCATTTATTTGATCAAAAATACAGTAAAAATCATTACAATTTAAAACAGCTGTGTTCTACGTGAATGTCTATTAAACTGTCATTTATTTCTGTGATCAAAGCTGTATTTTCAGCATCATTACTCCAGTCTTCAGTGTCACATGAGCTTCATGATTGATTATTATCAATGTTGAAAACAATTGTGCTGCACAATATTTTTGTGGAAACTGATACATTTTATTTTTCAGGATTCACAGATGAATAGAAAGTTCAAAAGAACAACATTAATTTGAAACTTTTGTAACATTATAAATGTCTTTACCGTCACTTTTGATCTATCTATATATCTATATGTATATGTGTGTGTATAAATATCTCAATATCTATTCTCTACAGTGCAGATGTGTGGAGATATTGTGAAGATTCAGCACATCTGTGGCTCATTTTCTGTCGCTTCGCTGCGAGTTTTGCTGTGGTGTGCAAAATATGCCTAAACAAGAACATAAATTATGTGTATTGTTGAGTTAGTTGAGATGAAATCAGCGGCTGATGTGAAGTGATGAGAAGTGAAGCTCCAGGTTTGCACTTTATCTCTGATATTTGACAGTAGATGTTTACAGCATCAAAACATCCACACTGAGCACTAACCAGTCAGCACTAAAGCCAATGAATAATAAACTCCTCAGTGTTAATATGAGTTTATATTGCTGCTGTGTCATGCTATTATTTCACTAGCATCAACAGCTAATATAGTTTTTATATAAAAGCTGTTTGCTACAATGTTATGGTTTTTCGGCTGGTATTTGCCAGGGTATGTCTATATGGTTGCTAAGGAGTTGTAATTGTATGCTAGGCCATTGGTAGGTGGTTTCTAGTCTGTTCTGGTTGTTGCACTGACTGGTTGCTAGGGTGTTGCTATGAGGTTGCTAGAGTGTTCTGGTGGTTGCAAAGGTGTTTAACTGATTGCTATAGTGTTATGTGGTTGCTAGGGTGTTGCTGTGTGGTTGCTTGGGTGTTCTGGTAGTAGCAAATGTGTGTTGAGTGGTTGCAAGAGCATTATGGTGGTTATAAATCTGTTTTGACTGGTTGTTAAGGTGTTGCTATGTGGTTGTCAGGGCGTTGCTATGTGTTTGCAAGTATTGCTATGTGATTGCAAAGGCATTTTGACTTGTTGCTAGGGCGTTGATATGTGGTTGCTAGGGTGTTGCTATGTGGTTGTTAGAGTGTTAAGAGTGCTATGTGGTTGTTAGAGGTGTTTAACTGATTGCTGTGGTGTTGTTATGTGGTTGCTAGGGTGTTCTGGTAGTTGCAAATGTGTGTTGACTGGTGGTAAGAGCATTATGGTTGATATAAATCTGTTTTGACTGGTTACTAGGGTGTTGCTATGTGATTGCTAGGGTGTTGCTCTATGGTAGTTTGGGTGTTTTGACTGGTTGCTAGGGTGTTGCTATGTGGTTGCTAGGGTGTTCTGATGGTTGGAAATGTGTTTTGACTGGTTGCACAGGTCGCACACGTTTTATTATTTGCTAGGGCGTTGATATGTGGTTGCTAGGGTGTTGCTATGTGGTTGTTAGAGTGTTAAGAGTGCTATGTGGTTGTTAGAGGTGTTTAACTGATTGCTGTGGTGTTGTTATGTGGTTGCTAGGGTGTTCTGGTAGATGCAAATGTGTGTTGACTGATGGCAAGAGCATTATGGTTGATATAAATCTGTTTTGACTGGTTACTAGGGTGTTGCTATGTGGTTGCTAGGGTGTTGCTCTATGGTAGTTTGGGTGTTTTGACTGGTTGCTAGGGTGTTGCTATGTGGTTGCTAGGGTGTTCTGATGGTTGGAAATCTGTTTTGACTGGTTACTAGGGTGTTGCTATGTGATTGCTAGGGTGTTGCTCTATGGTAGTTTGGGTGTTTTGACTGGTTGCTAGGGTGTTGCTATGTGGTTGCTAGGGTGTTCTGATGGTTGGAAATGTGTTTTGACTGGTTGCACAGGTCGCACACGTTTTATTATTTGGTGCTAGTTCAGCAGGGCTAGTTCTGAAGTCTGTTGACTGAAGGTCAGGTCTCTGTTCTCCTGGTTAGTTCAGGATTAGCGACTGTTTTCCATTTGCTGTTGTAGATCAGATCTCTACGACTCCACATCACCCAGAGTCCTTATAAGGCAAGAGAGCAGAACACAGACCAACACATTTAACTGCTTATCCGCTGCTGTATTTATATATAGAGAGAGCGAGAGAGTGTGTGTGTGTGTGTGTGTGTGTGAAATAAAAACATCTAGAGACTCTGTTTCTCCATTCAGTCTTATTGCTGTCTATGAGAAAAATCTGAGATATTAAAGAAGTTTCATTTTGTGATTTTTCAACCTGACCATGTTTAACATCCGCATCTGAGCACAGCGGAAAGTGACTCAATAACACACTGTGTTTGTTTTATTATGCACATTAGAGTTATAATAAGCGTCTAGACTCCTGTATGCTGTACGACATGACAAACCGAGGCAATAATCTCGCCCTATGTGTCCATTTCCAATTCTCTCTTCACGCTCAAATATACATTTGATTGCTCATAAAGCTGTTAACCTGCAGTTTTAAGGTTAATCAGTCTGGAAGAGGTGTCGTGTTTCTTTTCTTTCCTTCCTTAAAGAAAATAAATAATAAACAGGCCTTCATAAATCCTCACGTGGACTTGTGTAAATGTTTATTCAGAGGGAAGTCTGGTGAACAGGGCGTTCATTCAGCACGCGTTCACTACCGCTGACCTGGACGTGACGCTGCCTTCATACAGACTCACACTGCACACAGTCGGGTTATTATAGTCCAGCAGGGGGTGAATATTTATATTTTAACAGAGAAACTGAGACTGGGAAGACCAGAAAGATAAAGCTCATATACTGTTACATTTTACATTCCGATCCAAACTTTAGTTTGTTGAAAAAAATGCATGTTAATCATACACCAAAGTTAAGCCCCATGACCCGTGTGCTGAGTGGGTTTTTGGTGCTGGTGGCTGCAAAGGTATTTTGACTGGTTGTTAGGGTGTTGCTATGTGCTTGCTAGGGTTTTCTGGTGGTTGCAGCAATATTTTGATTGGTTGCTAGGGTGTTTTGAAAGTTGCTAGGGTGTTCTGGTGGTTGCTAGGGTGTTGCTATGTGGCTGCAAATGTGCTTTGGACTGCTTTTTTAAGGTTTGCTATGTGGTTGCAAAGATGTATTTACTGGTTGCTAGGGTGTTGTTATATGGTTGCTAATTTGTTTTGGTGGTTGCTAGGGTGTTGTTATGTGGTTGTTCATGTGTTTTGACTGGTTGTTAGGGTGTTTTGCTTGTTGCAGCAATATTTTGATTGGTTGCTAGGATGTTGCTATATGGTTGCTAATGTGTTTTGGTGGTTACTAGGCTGTTGCTATGTGGTTGCTAATGTGTTTTGTCTGGTTTTTATGGTGTTGCTATGTGGTTTCAAAGATGTTTTGACTGGTTGTTAGGTGTTTGCTATGTGGTTGCTATGGTGTTTTGAGTGGTCACTAGGGTGTTCTGGTGGTTGCAAATAAGTTTTGACTGGTTGTTAGGGTGTTGCTATGTAGTTTCAAATATGTTTTGACTTGTTCCAACGGTCTTACAATGTGGCTGAAAAGGTATTTTGACTGGTTGCTAGGGTGTTGCTATGTGGTTGCAAAGGAGTTTTGACTGTAACCACATAGCAACACCCTAAGAACCAAAGGAGTTTTGACTGGTTGTTAGGGTGTTGCTATGTAGTTTCAAAGATGTTTTGACTGGTTGTTAGGGTGTTGCTATGTAGTTTCAAATATGTTTTGACTTGTTCCAACGGTCTTACAATGTGGCTGAAAAGGTATTTTGACTGGTTGCTAGGGTGTTGCTATGTGGTTGCAAAGGAGTTTTGACTGTAACCACATAGCAACACCCTAAGAACCAAAGGAGTTTTGACTGGTTGTTAGGGTGTTGCTATGTAGTTTCAAAGAAGTTTTGACTGGTTGTTAGGGTGTTGCTATGTAGTTTCAAATATGTTTTGACTTGTTCCAACGGTCTTACAATGTGGCTGAAAAGGTATTTTGACTGGTTGCTAGGGTGTTGCTATGTGGTTGCAAAGGAGTTTTGACTGTAACCACATAGCAACACCCTAAGAACCAAAGGAGTTTTGACTGGTTGTTAGGGTGTTGCTATGTAGTTTCAAAGATGTTTTGACTGGTTGTTAGGGTGTTGCTATGTAGTTTCAAAGATGTTTTGACTGGTTGCTAGGGTGTTGCTATGAGGTTTGTAGTTTCTCATTCAACATGCTACAGTCGCCCACATTCACGACCTGGATGTAACAGTGACTTCATATAGACCTGGTACAGAGGACAGTTGTTATTTATATTTTAACAGAGAAAATGAGACCTCAAAGACCAGAAAGATAAATCCAACTGTTGCATTTTACAGTCAGATCCAAACTTTAGAAAAATCGTATGCATGTTAATTGTATACTGTTTAGTACAACTACCGTATACTAAGTATGAGTGAGTTTTTGTGCTGGTTAAGACAAGTTGTGTCTGATTATTTCATTAGCGGCGTAATTGATCTCAGCAGTAACTAAACAGTGTCTGTGTTTTCCAGAAGCGGCTCATTTACTGGGCTTTTAGCATTTAATCGTCAGCAGTCAGAGTCTTGATGGACTCAATTACCATGATGTATGGAGTCGTTCTTCCAGGAGAAGCAGGGTCATCGAAACACATCCATCAAGGCATGTGGCCATTAAAGCCTTCCCAGAATGCTCTCTGTCAACACTGAACGAGGGAAATACACAGACCGCAGAGCAGTGAACACAGAACACACTGTACCGGTGAGATCTCATTAATGTCTCAAATGATTCTGCAGCGGCATTAACACCTTAACTGGCCCCCCCCCCATTTTTGAAAATTCACGAGAAAGTGCAGTATCCAAACTTAAATGATTATAATTCATGAACGCTTTTGAATACAGACCTAAGGTTGGTCTCTTTTTAAGAAGACAATTAGCAGATTATTACAGAAGTGAAATCATGTAATACAATTAAAGTATTAAAAGTTATAGAAGTTTAAATTTACTGTAAAGAAAATGTATTATACAATTTTTATTGTATTTTATATAAAATAAATATTTAAAAAAATAGTTAAAAATCCAAAATTGCTATAAAATTAAAGCCATATGTTACATAAGTTGTGTTCCAAATTTGAAGTTGATATAAAAAAAATTGAGGTTCATATGCGATTTTGTTTAGGCGTTATACCAAAACAGCCACCGGTGCCATTCAAATATGAATATTTTTTATGCATTTCTGTCACAAATCTATCAATTTTCTCTCAATATTACATCATACAATAACCACCAAATATGGAATCATGAGACTCAGACCTTTCCAACGATAGTATTTTGTCAAGATTATAAACTTTTGATTCTAAAAGACCGTAATACATTTGTAATATGACACCGGCTAAGAGGAGCCTGCTAAACATTTTGAAGTATCATTTCTATGGTAACGCAATGTCCGATTTCAAATGGTTTTCACAGGATGCATTGAGATTTTAACTTTCAAATGGTATATAACTTATGATGATTGCTAAAACATGTGATGGAAAAAGCAAGGATATAAAGACTTTTTGTGACAAAGTCTGTTATGATGTTGATTATCATAGACGCTTGGTGCACCTGTCAAAATGAATCTATTACTGTCTACATAATTGTAACAACAAAAAATGGTAATATATCATTTAGAGACTTAGACCTTTCCAATGATATATATGTGTCATGATTACATTAGATTTAAGTGTAATATAGTGAAGTAAACTTAGGCGTCCCGTATCCGGGATGGTGACAGTTAAGGGTTAAACCTCTGGTGCTGATCGGTCATTTTTGACCGGAAAAATTTTACGTTTTGGTTTTTAAATATATTTTACTCCATTAGAATGGTATGAAACTTGGTAAAGGTTTTGGCACTTGCAATGTGAACACACACACACACACAAAAAACAACCTTGGAGATGATTCGAAAAGGTTAAATGGTCCTGAAAAAACAATAGTCACACTTGTATTGTTGATTGATTGCATTGGAAATGAATTGGAAGCTAATTTCATCTAGTGGAAACGTTTGATACTGCGCCCAAACAAAATCTCATGTTTTGTGATATCAACTTCAAATTCTGAACTTGTTTAGATTTATAGCTTTCATTTTCTTGCAGTTGTAGAGCAAAACACTTTTTGGAAAGTATTTCATTTAAAAAAAATTAAATAGCATCTTTGTGCATTTTTCACAACAATAAACTTCTGAAACTTTTTTTAAATTTCACTTTTTAAACTTTTTCTGCCTAGAGTCTTCTTTAAAAAGAGAACAAGCTTAAGTCTGTGCACCAAAGCATTCAATATTTACCACATGCAGTTTAAGCTGGATAATTTCATTTTCAGGTCTATTGCTCAAAAAGTGTTTTAACAGGTAATAAATGGATCATAACTATTACATAAATATAATTTAGTACCATAAATTACCCTAAAAATGCAAAATATTAAATAAAAACATTATCAAACTAATAAAATAGTAAAAAAAAATTAAAAAAGCCATGCAAACAACATCAGCTGGTTAAATGTAAACTGAAAGTTTCAGCTTCTCAGAAACCGCTCCGAGATCTCAATATGAACTCATATATTTCTCATCAGATGACCCGAGCTGATTCACAATGGTTTTATAGCTCTACACGCTTATTGAATGACGACTAGTGACTCATTTGGCCCTGTGTTTATTTCTCCACAGGAGATGTAGGAGAAAAGTCTGAGACAAAGTTGATACTGTAATGAAATATAACTGAGAACTCAAACGAGGTATGAAAGAGCATTACCATGTTCATCTGGGACTGTTTACTGTTGAGTAAGTGTGTTAGTTGTGTGTCGATGAGCGAGCGGTGAGTGTGAAATGTCTTGAACACACTCTGTGCTCCGAGTAAAGTGTATTGTTTGATCGGTAAAGACGGCAGAATAGTGAGAGAAAGAGACTGAATTGAAGAGATTGCTTCAATCTAGTCTTGATTTTTGACTGTCAACATAAACTCTCGTAAACTTTGCAGCTTATTCTGCTCAAGAGCCACTCGCTTAGACTGGAAGAGACCGAGAACAGTAAACATGTGTTTACAAAATGTGAGTTAGAGGTGGATGTTTCTTTTTTTTTATCAACATTTTTATTTCTTTTTTCACACACAACAACATAACATCCACTCAAAACAAACAAAACAAAACAACAGACACACACTGCATGTTTTAAAGGTCCAATCAAAGGGGAGAGAGAGAGGGAGGGAAAAAGTAACAACAAAACCGGTCCTTCCTTTATATAATCACATATGTTAGAAAAAAAAAATATGCTATACAATATGTCTCTCCACACATGTGCGGCTCACACCAGTTCTACATCATCGTCCTCCTCGCGGTCTCAAATCCAGCAAACAGCCTTCTCCTCTGCATTAAGCTTCAAGAAGACACACACTTGTATCAGCAAAGCAATCAGTCCGCAGTGAGGAAGACAAAACCAGGTCTACATGACCACAGATCCATGACCACAGGACACTCCCAAAACACACGGAGAAAAGTAAGACGCAGTGTTACATATCAGGGAGAGGTGGATGTTTCTAAAGTATTTGATAGTAATGTTGTTGTTTATCTTCCCAGCGTACATATTTCCTTCATTTTGATTTAGAGCTTCATTACGACTATGAGCATTAAACCTTTGACCTAATGACAGAAAGTAAGATTTGAAGTATTTAAGTATTTATCATGTTAATTTGGTATCATTGATATACTATTATAGTTTTTGTTAATATAGATTTTTTTATATATATTTTCCGTTTTCATTTTAATTGTACTTGTTTTTATATTATTTGTAGTTTTTATTAAGTTTTAGTCATTTTAGTATTAAATCTAAAAAGAAAGTGAAGTTGGATAAAATTTATGTAAAATATGTTTCAAACGTTTCATGTGTGTGTGTGTGTGTGTGTGTGTGTGTGTCTGTGTGTGTGTGTGTGTGTCTGTGTGTGTGTCTGTGTGTGTGTCTGTGTGTGTGTGTGTGTGTGTGTGTGTGTGTGTGTCTGTGTGTGTGTGTGTGTGTATACATATATATATATATATATATATATATAGATAGATAGATAGATAGATATAGATATATATATTAAATTTCGTCTTGTTTTTGTAAAGTTTTAGTTTCGTTTCAGATATTTTAGTACTTCAACTTAAACCCTGCACATGAGGATTATTATTTATTATAATACTGTAATAAATAATATTATTTTCAGTCTTTTCTAAGTGTTTAATTAGGCTGTCAATCATCTGTTCAGATAATGGTTGTCCATTAAGAATAATATTTTATTAAATCAAACTCAGTTTTTATGTTTTCTAAAGAACATTTAAGTGGTGTTTGTCCATGTTGCTAGGAAGTTGCTAAGGTGTTCTGAGTGGTTGCTAGGGTGTTACTAGGCAGTTTCTTATTGGCATAAATCTGTGCGAATCACCTTCTTGAATATCTACTAAGTCTAAGGGATTTTTATTTGAACTTTGTTTTGTGTTCGTTTGAGAGAAAATGTTCAACCTTTAACACTGAGAGGATTTGTTTCTGTAAAGTGTGTAGATCATTTAGTTTTGTGAGTGTCTTCTGAAGGTGGGTTGAAGATGCGCGGCGCCCCAGGGGTGGCTGGGTAATTACTGCAGTCATGAAGGGCATATGTGATGTTCGCTGTACCCCGGGGTTAACACGTGCATCACAGAATCACGGCACTGAGATCATTGTGTTTTGGTCGTTGCTCTTTAAATGAAAATGGCTCTTTTAGTGACAGGTTTATGCACAGCATTCATCACAGAACAACACTCACACATGAGGAAGAGTTAGTGTGATTGCTGAAGAAACTAAGAAACACAATTAAACTGCTCCAGATATAAAAGATCTCAAACTGTGTGTCTTCTCATCTAATGCATGATCAAAAAAAGGCTCCATTACAATTTTGATTAATAAATATTGGAATAGAAATGCACCTACACTTGACTATTTTAAAAAAATACATAAAACTGTTTTTTAAAAAATTTGTTAGTAAACATTTGCATTTTTATTGCTTATTTAACCTCTGTAATGTTTTGGTGTTTGGTGTATTATTATTATTATTATTGTTATTATTTATCTGTCACCAAAAAACTAAAAAAAAACAAAAAAAAGGTTTTATTTATATATATTTGTGACCCTGGAGCACAAAACCAGTCATAAGGGCCAATTTTTTTAAATTGAGATTTATACATCATACATTAAATAATTTTCCATTGATGTATGGTTTGTTATGATAGGACAATATTTGTAAATCTGGAATCTGAGGGTGCAAAAAAATCTAAATATTGAGAAAATCATCTTTAAAGTTGTTCAAATGAAGTCTTAGCAATGCATATTACTAATCAAAAATTAAGTTTTGATATATTTACGGTAGGAAATTTACAAAATATCTTCATGAAACATGATCTTAATATCCTAATGATTTTTGGCATAAAAGAAAAATGGATAATTTTGACCCATACAATGTATTGTTGTCTATTGCTACAAATATACCTGTGTTACTTATGACTGCTTTTGTGCTGCAGGGACACATATATATATATTATATATATATATATATATATATATATTATAATAAATATTACTACTACTACTACTACTAAAATTATTATTAGTAGTAGTAATATTTATCTCTCACAAATGACATGTTTTGTACCATTGTATTATCATGTATTATCATTATAATTATTTTTTCTTTTTGACCGTGTACTTTGGTATTTCTGAAGTATGTTGGAGTAGCATGAAAAGAAGTTTGTAATCTCACTTGAGGTGAAGCATGGAGTCAAACTGTCTGATTGAGCTGTTAAACGTCTCTGATTTCTGCTGCCCTCGGAGCGTGACCTTTGACCCCGCCGGTCCCAGGGTTCACGTGGCTTTGAACCCTGACGTTTACAAGTCACAAACCACAGGCGACACATGAAACGAAGAGTTAAGAGTTCAAGTGCTGTCAGGATGTTTCTATGGTGTTCTGATCGGTTGCTGAGGTATTTGTTGTGCAGTTCCTATAGTCTTATGTTATGTAGCTGTTAGGTGTTCTGGGTGGTTGTTTAGACAGTTTTAGGACATTCATAGCAGCTTTTATTCTCATTGGCACGTCTCAAACCTTTTCCACTGAGCTCCTGCTTTTGCTCTTCTAAAAAAAAAGTAACGTCTAAAATGAGGAACAGACATTTTTCCATCTTTAGATGTAGGTCAGATGGCAAGGAGGGAGTAGCTGTCAATCAAAACGAACCAAGATGACTTCCTGATGCTTCAGCTGATGTCATGCATTTTCATGAGTGTTAGTCACTGATGATCTGTGAGGAATCATCACGTAAGCTAGACAAATATGGGCCGATCTGATTGTGTTTATGATTTGATGTTGCAGCGGTCGGCACACGTTTGTTCTCTGAATGCAGCTCTTGTGAGTAATGTGAGACTGACGGAGGGATGGAGGTGTTTCATTCCACAACAGAGCGCTGGTACCTCCATTCTCGCTCTGACAGGACAGATAATATATCCTGTGAATCATATCAAGATCTGCCCACAGAAACTAACAGATTTCAGAGTTTCCGTCCGCTGTGGATTCCGTCATTGCTTATTTTGTCAGTCCCAGCCTGTGTGCTGTTTCTCTCTGTGAAACATTCAACACCTTTTGAAGCATCTTCATGCACCTCTTTTCCATACTGTAGATCAGGGTTCCTCAAATCTTTCCCTGGAGGTCCAATCTGCTGCAGAGTTTAGCTCCAACCCTGATCAAACTCACCTACCTGTGCTTTTCTAATGATCTTGAAGACTCTGATTAGCATGCTCAGGTGTGTTTGATTAGGGTTAGAGCTAAACTCTGCAGGAATGGTCCAGATTTGAGGATCCCTGCACTGTAAAAACAATTCCGTAAAATTTACGGTAAAAAAACAGCAGCTGTGGTTGCTGGAATTCTACCGTAAAACATACAGTAACAACGTTTTAGGTTTACTTAAATTTACAGTTAAATACCGTAATTTCATTAACTGATATAATATTAATATACCAAGTACTGAAATCTGTTTTGTACCTTTGTAATACACTGATAACCACCAAAAGCAGGCGGTGATGAGAAAGTCACATGATGAACCAAAGCCAAGCAGCTTTTAAATAATAAATAATAAAGAAGGTGCACCGTGTCATTCACACAAGCACTTAACACCATCATGATGACACTCAATAAACTGAAATATGCAATAAACATTAATTTAACAACATTAGATGTAACATACAACCCTAATAAACATAACTGATAAAAAAAAAACTAAGAAGAAACATAGTTATTTCAAAGAAAAAACATCAAATTCAAACTAAATTTGAAATGCAACGCAGGGAATTCTGGGAACGTCAGTTTACGTTTTTTCCCTGTAAATTTTACAGGAACTTACCGTTAACCATTTAACAGGTTTTTACTGTAGCATTTTCACAGTTGTTTACCATTAAAATCACGATAATTTTTTACAGTGTGCTGTAGATGATTTCTATAAAAAAAGTTAGAATTTTATTATGCTTTTTGGAGATGGATGTGATTAATTATGAACTGCCTTAGGGTCTGTGTACCTCGTCATTTGATTTTCTACTTAAACAGAAATGAGAAATAGTTGGAATTTGGAACAAAATTTAAGCAATTTTTTTTGTATTTTTGTTCATGGGTAAAAAAAAATAGATTATGCTTAAATATGTGTTTGAATGTTTGGAGGATATAATTTCTGATGAGAAAATCATTGCACTGTAAAAAAACAAGTGTAATTTTAACTGTAAAATTTAGTAAAAACGCTACGGAAAACAACTGTTAATAGGTTAACAGTAAGTTCCCGTACTATATACTGGGAAAAACTGTAAAAGATCTAACCAGACATTTCATGTAATTATACAGTAAAATGCTGTTAATTGTACAGTGTTTAGAAGTTAAAAATAACAAAACAATGTATAATTTACAGTCAAAAACTGTAAACTTTTGAATTCCCTGCATGAAACTCCACATTTGAAAGTATTTTTTTTAAATAATCATGTTTTTTTAATAATTTTTGTTATCAGTTATGTACTTTTGGGCTTTATGTTGCATCTTTTGTTGTTTAATGAAAGTTTATTGCATTATTTAAGTATCATGTGTGTTATTATGATGGTGTTTAGTGTTTGCATGAATGACTCTGTGCAGCTTCTGTATATTAATATATACTTCTGCTTGTGGCGAAGCTACTTGTGATGAGCTTTGATTCTTCTCTTTCACCTCCTGCATTATTATGGTGGTTGTCAGTATGTTAAAGGTACAAAACAGATTTTAATAGCAGTGTGTGTTGTTGAATTTACTGGTTTACATTCAAATTTCCTTGTTTGTAAGTTACAGTTTTATACTGTAAATTTTACAGTTTGTTCTGTAAATGTGTTTACGGTTTTTCTGCATTTTTTACAAAATTATTCTGGCTACCACAGCAGCCAAAATTATTTTGTAAAAACTACAGAATTTTTTTTACAGTGTAGTTCATCATAAACTCATTTACTAGATGGGCTTTTCCCAAACTATAGCCCACGTGTGGAAGACTGAATCCAGGACTTTAACCGATCTCGTTCAGTTCATAATTCCAAAATATAGACTATAATTAGGCCTGAAGACATTGCAGTAGACTAATTATTACAGTGAAAATTAAGTTTTATTATAAATAATATTAGTTATTTTCATGTGAGGTTGGGCTTTTCCCTTGAAACACAAACTGTGTTATTGTGTAAAATATTAACATTATTCTACACCCTTGAAAATCATAACAAGTGATGTCCGACTTTGGAAACTCTAGTTCTCTCCTTAAAGGGATAGTTCACCCAAAAATGAAAATGTGATGTTTATCTGTTACCCCCAGGGCATCCAAGATGTAGGTGACCTTGTTTCTTCAGTAGAACACAAACGAAGATGTTTAACTCAAACCGTTGCAGTCTGTCAGTCATATAATGGCAGTCAATGGGACTCACGGCTTTGAGAGTCAAAAAAACAAACACAGACAAAACCAAATTAAACCCTGTTTTTTTTTTTTTTTTCTTAAACAGCCTAGAATAAAATGAGCAGGCTAAAATCAGCAACTGTGAAAATCATAGTTTTAGATCACCTACTGTAAAGGTTAAATGCAATTTTACTGCTTATGAATAAAGTCATTTCTGTTTTGTGATTTGGTTTCGAGTTTTGGTCATTTTTGTCATTTTTGTAATTGTTGTACTTTTTTTTTTTTTTTTTTTTTTTTCCGGCCTGTCAGTAACACAGATAACACATGACAGTACGTATGTGTAGCTATGCTATCATCATTCACAGCCTTTTTTTTTTTTTTTTTTTTAATATTTATTTATTTTTATTATTTTTTTTTAATTAATTAATTTAATTTTATATACCCTTTTATTTAACCACACTATGACAGACAAGACCAGGGGACAGAGAAAACAAGAGAGAGAAAGAAGAAAGAGAAAAAAAAAAAAAAAAAACAGACAATTTGCTTCGATACCTGCTGACAAAAAGAGAAAACAACAGAAGAAAACAACAGAAGACACAACATCAGTAATTGTTGTACTTTAAGTTGTAGTAATTTTAATAAGATGTCTGGATTTTTTTTCTTGAGTGTTTCTGGGTGGTTGCTTGGGTGTTCTGAGTTGTTGCCAGGATGTTGCTAAGGAGTTTCTAGGGTGTTCTGATTGGTTGCTAGGGTGTTGCTTTGCAGTTCTTTGAATGTTCGGGACCATTGCTATTTTTTTTTTAAAAAAATATTGTTTTTATGATGCTGCTAAGCATTTTCTATGGTGTTCTTTTTGGTTGCTAGGGTGTTGCTATGCATTTCCTAGAGTGTTCTGATTGGTTGCTAGGGCGCTGCTATGTAGTTCTTTGAGTGTTCGGGGCCATTCTAATTATTCTTTTTTAGATGTTTCCATGATGTTGCTAAGCATTTTCTATGGTGTTCTTATTGGTTGCTAGGGTGTTGCTATGCATTTTCAAGACTGTTCTGGGAGTTTGTTAGGGTGTTCTGACTTGTTGCTAGGATGTTGCTAAGGAGTTTCTAGTTTGTTCTGGGATGTTGCAATGCAGTTTCTAAGGTTTTCTGATTGGTTGCTAGGGCGCTGCTATGTAGTTCTTTGAGTGTTCGGGGCCATTCTAATTATTCTTTTTAGATGTTTTCATGATGTTGCTAAGCATTTTCTATGGTGTTCTTATTGGTTGCTAGGGTGTTGCTATGCATTTCCTAGAGTGTTCTGATTGGTTGCTAGGGCGCTGCTATGTAGTTCTTTGAGTGTTCGGGGCCATTCTAATTATTCTTTTTTAGATGTTTCCATGATGTTGCTAAGCATTTTCTATGGTGTTCTTATTGGTTGCTAGGGTGTTGCTATGCATTTCCTAGACTGTTCTGGGAGTTTGTTAGGGTGTTCTGACTTGTTGCTAGGATGTTGCTAAGGAGTTTCTAGTTTGTTCTGGGATGTTGCAATGCAGTTTCTAAGGTTTTCTGATTGTTTGCTAGGACATTGCTATGCGGTCCCCAGAGTTTTTGCCAGGATGTTGCCAAGGAGTTTCTAGGTTGTTCTGGTTGGTTTCTAGGGCGTTGCTGTGCAGTTCCTAGAGTGCTGTGGAAGTTTTTTTTTTAGGGTGTTCTGATTGGTTGCTAGGACGTTGCTATGCGGTTCCCAGAGTTTTGGCCAGGATGTTGCAAATCAGTTTCTAGAATTTTCTGATTGGTTGCTAGGGTGTTACTATGCAGTTCCTAGAGTGTTGCTAGTTTTAGTAATTTTAGTACATCAACTTATTTACTTCAGTTAGTCCCCAAGGCAAGAGTTCTAATTTTTGTTTATGTTAATAAGTTTAGATTGTTCATCTAATATTTCCTAGGTTAGAAATGAAAGTTGCATTTGTTTTTGGAGATCTTTTAGATAATTATGCTTATATTTCTCTACTGTAAATCACTCTGGATTAAAGCGAATATCAGAAGATCACCTGTATTGTCTCGTGTGTTTGTTTTTGTGTGATTCAGAGCAGTAGCGTGTTTTAACAGCATCATGTGTGCATGACGTATCTGTTGAGTCATCTAACCTGTAGCACTGAGCAAACACACACTTCAATTAACTCTTTGTTCACTTCTCCCTGTGTAAGTTTATCATCGTCTTTATATCGCCACATTTCAGTGAATCCAGCTGTTTCTGCTTGAGAAAACACTTGAGTCATGAATCACAACAGCAGAGAATGAATGGAGAGCTTTACAGGACAGAGTTTGTTTCATTTCTCGAAATATCTTCTTTTGCGTTCCACAGAAGAAACACAGTCGCTGTAGTGAAACTGATGAGCTCTGAAGTGTTTGTTCTCAGCGTGGACGTCTGATGATTGTGTTTGTGTCCCTCTGACAAATGTCCTCATAGCAGGAGAAGACAAACACCAAATGTCTTATCGGAGGGAGACAGATGAGGATGTGAGAAGAACAAGTCGAGACGCAGACGTGCAGACTCACACACATACAAACACACCCAAAGGTCTCTTGAATTACAATTTGCAACTAGACGGATGTCCTGTTACTTCCTCTACAGTCAAAAATCTGGGTGTTATATTAGACAGCAACTTGTCTTTTGAAAAACATATTTCCAATGTTACAAAAACAGCATTCTTCCATCTTAGAAACATTGCCAAGCTATGGACGGGTTTTCCTGTAGCTCAAAGGGTAGAGCATGGCACTAGCAACGCCACGATCATGGGTTCGATTCCCAGGGAAAGCAAGAGCTGATCAAATGTAAAACTGTAACTTGAATGCAATGTAAGTCGCTTTGGATAAAAGCGTCTGCTAAATGCATAAATGTAAATGGAACATGTTACCTGTTTCTGATGCAGAAAAGCTATGCATTCATGACCTCTAGACTGGACTATTGTAATGCACTGCTGGGTGGTTGTCCTGCATCTTCAATAAACAAGCTACAGATAGTACAAAATGCAGCGGCTAGAGTCCTTACCAGGTCAAGAAAATATGATCATATTACCCCAATTTTACAGTCTCTGCACTGGCTACCTATTAAGCTCCGTATCAGTTACAAAATATCACTACTTACCTATAAGGCCCTTAATGGTTTAGCTCCTGCGTACCTAACTAGTCTTCCATCACGCTCCTAAGGTCATAAACTCTGGACTCTTGGTAGTACCTAGAATAGCAAAGTCCACTAAAGGAGGTAGAGCTTTTTCATATTTGCTCCCAAACTCTGGAATAGCCTTCCTGATAACGTTCGGGGTTCAGACTCACTCTCTCTGTTGAATTGAAAGGTGCTTCATCACGGGAATGAAGAGGAGTCTAATGAGGGAGAGACGAAGAAAAGAAACTTTACATTAAATCATAAATCTAAAAAAAAGGTTAAACATTTCAAATGCGTGTTCAAATGCAATTTAAGGAGTTTGAGAGTTTGAGGTGATTTATGGACGATTCATCTGTGATTTAATGCTCAAACAAATAGGCTAAGACAGAAATTCACTAAAAGTAAAAATATTTTTATTTTATAACATTTATAAATTATTCACGCTTATATTCTATCTTTATAGCATTTATATTTGTTTTAATGTTTATATATTTATTTTGTTTTAGAAGCAACCACATTTAAATGTAATATTTTGTTATATTTCTGCATATTCATTTAAATGTTATGTTATCATATTAGTTTGATATTTTTAAAAAACAACTAAATTTAAATCTTATATTTTGTTTGATTTCTGCATATTCATTTAAATATTATTATTTTAGTTTTATATTTAATTTTTATTTTTAATAATCAAATAAATTTAAATGTAATATTTTGTTATATTTCTGCATACTCATTTAAATTTATTATATTAGTTATAATACTTTTTTTTATCTTAAACAAAATTTAAATGTAATATTTTATCATATGTCTGAATACATTTACGTTTTATTTTATTGTTATATTTCTGCATATTCAATGAAATGTTATTATATTAGTTTATATATTTTTTTATCTTAATAAACAACATTTAAATGTAATATTTTATTAAATGCCTGAATACATAATTTTTTTTTATTTTATTGTTATAATACATGTTTTATTTTAATAAACAACTAAATGTAATGTAAATTTATTTTATGAATTATTTAGTATTATTTATAAACCGGTAGTTTATATATATATATATAATATTGATATAGTATAATATTATTAATATTATATAATCTGAATAAAATATCATGTAATTTTTTTAATAATTATCTACATCTACAACTATATCTTCTGTGTGATTTAGTTGTTTCTGTTTCAGATCCAGGATGATTTTCTTCACTGAACGTCTTGATGAAGTGAATTCAGTTCAGCTTCAGATGATACTGCATCAATGTCCAGCTGAAGTGTGTTTGGACTCAAGCTGCAGGGAAGTCATGTTTCCGGATCACCTTTGACTCTTCATTCATACATTATGCTGTTGATTTCTGCGGGTGAAAGAGACGGCCGTATTAAAGCGTGAAAACACACACGCCACCGACCGGACACGAGTGTATCTTTAACCACCGCTCTATTATTCTGCTGACAGACTGTCTCCTCTATGATGGACGGTCCTGTCCTGTGTGAGGAAGAGAGCAGCAGTGATGGATGCTCACTTTAAAAGCAGGGTGTGTATATTTACACCTTCACTACAGCCAGAGCCGATCCTCCCTATACGCAGAATACGCACGCTGCGTAGGGCCCCCGAAACACCAGGGGGCCCCCTTGCTCTCAAAGATGTTTTCATTTTAGTTTCGTGTTTAATTTTGGCCAGCGGTTCTGAAAACATGAATGATCGTTTCTTTTAATGTGGTGCGATGTCACGCTCTCTACATACAAATCAGCCAAATCATGTAACGTGAATGTCGTCCAGTCTCTTGCTCCTTACTTAAAAAAAACAAAACGAGAGCTTATACGAGCCGCGGAAGAGATACTGTTTCTCAGCGTGCGCGATTCGAGACGGAGTGAAACACGGACAAATGCGTCTCATCTATTCTCATCCACCCCCCCCCCCGACACAGTTTTGCGTAGGGCCCCCAGAAGTCTAGGATCGGCACTGACTACAGCACCGGGGTCACACGACTCCTGTAACACTAGTGTGCTGCCTACCTAGACTGCACTCTTTATTTAAAACCTACTTTTTAATTATAGCTTTCACATTATTTTTTTATTATTGTAATTAGAATTAAATAATTAAAATTCAAAAATTAAAATTATTAAACTAATATATTTTTTAAAATCTTTAATAAAAATCTTTTTTTCAAAATATTTAATCTTAATGTTTATTTTAATACATTGATATTTTAATCATTAATTGTATATAGTAATCCATTAAATTAATAGCACAAGTTTAATGAAATTTTAATGTTAAATAATTCAAATTAAAATCATTTAAAAATAATATAATTCATAAATTAAATAATTAAAAGCTCATTTTAAGTAATTCAAATAAAATAAATATATTTTATTTTTTTAAATATAATTAATATTAATACTTTATTTTAATACATATACTATAATTTAATATATTTAACACATTTCTCTACAATGCATTGCACAAGTGTTAGTGAGAAAACATAATGCAGGATGGTGGATTAATATTTAATTAAACTGTAATGAAATTGTAATATTTTAATAATAATTAAATGTATTGTTTTTAATTCAAGTTAA
>CM041815.1:29855473-29870473 GCA_023376895.1 Aspiorhynchus laticeps | reverse complement strand
ATATCTTATGCAATGGTGCGTATTTTCAGATGTTGTAACATGAAAACAAGACACACTTACTCATTAAGAATATGATTTTTGCAGTGCAGCACATCATAATTCAGTCAGCCTGGAGTTTTCTGCCAGTAACTCAATGCTCTTGTGTGGTTGTGTGGACTGATGGAGACCGGTGGAGTCTGACGCAGCAGCACAGGGGGAGTATTGTGTCGTCTGGATCCCTCTCCCTCCGGCTGTGAACCGCTCTCCACACGTCAGGAATCCGAGAGACTTCAGGATCAAAGCAGGGAATGCAGCACAACCCCAATGATTGTGAGAGCCGCTCACCTGGAGCTTCAGGAAAACATTCAGTCCAGCCGCTGAACCTTTACATGCTCAACCTGATTATGCTAAACATCTTTTCTTTTACCAGGAAAGATCATAAACAGTTCAAGTAAAAAAAAAAAAAAAGTGATTTAAAATTTTTAACCAAATGTAGTTTTTGTGTATTTTTGTCTTGTTTTCCTGTACAAATATCTAAACATTCTTAAATCAAGATACATTTACTTGAGAAGTAAAATAACTATTAGGTTTATTAAAGCAATAAGCCCCAAGATGTTCACAGTGAATTTATAACAGCTAAGGGGCGTTGTTAGGTACGATGCGAAGCGGAGTAAAACCCCCTTAGCTGTTATAAATTCACTGTAAACCACTGCTTCACGTGGATTATTGCTTTTATAAAACGGTTATTCCATATACGTAGTAAGGTTTCACAAACTAAAACAGAGCAAATAAAGTGTAATGATATTAATAAAACCATTATTCTTCCACCAAACAATGTAGTTCCTCAGAAACCGTTGTGGTTCCAACAAAGTGGTTGACGAGCAACACACAAAGTAAACAAAGATGTAGGTTTATAGTGTAATTTACAACGGCTTCGAACGCGGTTCAACCAATCAGAATCAAGGACCGGAACTATCAGTTTTTATAATAGATATTAAGTCATGTTTTCTACAAAATCTACAAAAATTAAGTGAGTTTATGCTTAAAACAAGAACAAATGTCTGTCAATTGTGTTAGAATGCAATTCAGTAGGAAAACAATATTATTTTTCTGACCCCGTTTGCAGATATTTTTCTGGTTTTCAGCAAAAACGCTTAATTTTGATGTGCTTTTTCAGAAAACATATCTTAAGTCATTTTGCATCTTAAACATGTATTAGTGCTGTCAAACGATTAATCGCGATTAATCACATACAAAAAAGTTTTTTTGCATAATATATGTTTTCTGTGTATATTTATTATGTATATACACATACAAATACATACAGTATATATTTGGAAAATATTTACATGTCCATATGTATATTCATATAATTTATATTATAAATAAATATATTTAATATATAAACATAACATATTTTTCTGAAATATATACATGCATGTGTGTGTAAATATACACAGTACACACACACACACACATATTATGCAAACATAAACTTTTATATAACATAAACTTAGTTTTTTGTTTTTGCAGTGTAGTATGAGTCTTAATTTATGTGCATTTAAACAACAAAACCTTTGATGTTTCTACATCACTGTTTGCCGTTCTGACAGATTTCTGAAGCTCGAGAGCCTCAAAACAAATTGATTGAGGACAAAACACGGCTTCAGATGATCTTTGATGTTGAGCTTCAATCCAGGAGGAGAAATAATCAAAAACAGTTATATAACTGCTGTCAAGAGGTTCTTCCTACAGAACATAAAGGTTTGTTTTAGACTTTCTTTCTATCTCTCACTGATCACCATCATTCATTCTCCCGGGGCGGTTACTAGCAAACATTTCTCTCTTCATTCACAGTCCAGACAGCAAATGACATGTGACAGTCACAACAGCATATTCCTCATGGCCTGATGTCCTTAACTAGCTGCTTGAAATGCTGCGGGACAGTATAAAGACCCTCCTGTACTAGTAGTGCTGGGTTAATCTCAGGGAACCTGTCAACAGTATGAGGGAAATGTGGTTAAATGTCATGAAAATAATGTCAGAATGCAAATCACTGAAAGGTAATAAAAATAGGCTTCTTTTTCAAATGCAAAAAAAAAGTTTTTTTTTTCTTTTGATTGATTTTCAATAGATTTTTTTATTATTTTTAAATGTTACCACGGCATGTTTTCCTGAGATGGATCCTAACCTATGGAAACTTGTTTCTGCCATAGAATATGGATCGCAAGATGTAAATGCAGAATTCTGGGAAAAGTCAGAATTGTGAGAAAGAAAGAAAAAACACAGAAAACAACACAGAAACACTGTTTACATCTCGCAATTTTAACTTTTAAAATTCTGCGGCAGAGTGTTACGAGAGAATTCTGAGAAAAAAAATATGAGATGTAAACAGAATTGTGAGAAAAGTTAGAATTGCGAGAAAATTCTGGGAAAAAAGTCAGAATTGCAGGATCTAAATTCAGAACTTTGGGGAAATCAGTCAAAATTGAGAGATGTAAATAGAATTCCGAGATGCTAATGCTGAATTCTGGGAAAAAAGTCAGAATGGCAGGATGCAAACACAGAATTTTGGAAAAAGAAAGTCAGATTGCGGGATGCAAGCAGAATTCTGGGAAAAAAGTCAGAATTCCGAGATGCTAATGCTGAATTCTGGGAAAAAATTCAGAATTCGAGATGTTAAAGCTGAATTCTGGGGGAAAAAAGTCAGAATTGCAGGATGCAAACACAGAATTTTGGGAAAAAAAATCAGATTGTGGGATACAAATGCAGAATTCTGGGGAAAAAAAGTTAGAATTCCGAGATGCAAATGCAGAATTCTGGGGGAAAAGTCAGATTGCGAGGATGCAAATGCAGAATTCTGGGAAAAAAGTCAGATTGCGGGATGCAAATGCAGAATTCTGGGAAAAAAAGTTAGAATTCCGAGATGCAAATGCAGAATTCTGGGGAAAAAAGTCAGATTGCGGGATGCAAATGCAGAATTCTGGGAAAAAAAGTCAGATTGCGGGATGCAAATGCAGAATTCGGGGAAAAAAAGTCAGATTGCGGGATGCAAATGCAGAATTCTGGGAAAAAAAGTCAGATTGCGGGATGCAAATGCAGAATTCTCGGGAAAAAGTCAAAATTCCAAGATGCAAATGAAGAATTCTGGGGGAAAAAAAGTCAGAATTACGAGTTGCAAATGATGAATTCTGGGAACAAAGTCAGAACTTGAGACTAAGACCAGAGAAAATCCTGAGGCAAGACCCAGTCTGCAATGAAACACAGCAGTTAATGTGCTAATATTGAATTAAAGCTTGAAGGGAATCATGCAGTAAAGCTAAAGTAGCGTCTGCATTAGCATGTTTGCTTTAGTAATACAAACTCGTTTGTCAGTCTGCGACACGCTGTTCGCCAGCAGCTCGAGCACACAGACGTCCAGGCCTGTCAGGCTTGGGTTTTGAGCTCTGATTGGCTGATGTTTGACGGTGGACTGAAGCCAGGTGACTGGCGTATGTGTCCGATCCTTCCCTCTGTTTGTTTGCCTTCCAGCCTTTGTTTATTCTAGAGATTTCCTGAGCAAACGCAGCGCAGCAGGATCACTCTATTTCAGTGGAGAATTCGGTCAATTACATCAAATCTACTGAGCGGTTTATTTAATGGCCCCGGTTGAGTGAGGCTTTGTTTTTCTGCCAGGCTACGCTAAATCAAAGTGAGCTTTAAGCAAATATTTTGTCACTTTTTTAAGGGATTGCATCGAATGATTTATTAACACTGCTTAAAATGATTTTCTTCCTCACTATTTTTGTCTTGTTTTACAGTACAGCATTCTTAAATCAAGATACATTTACTTGAGATGCAAAAAAGGTTTTGTTTTCTGAAAAATGTATCAAAATTAAGTGAGCTTATGCTTAAAACAAGGAACAAATATCTGCCTGTTGGGTCAGAAAAATTTAACTTAATTCAAAGTCAAAACAAGTTTATTTTTCTGACCCCATGCATTGGCTGTCAGGGTTCTGTTGTGTGTCATGTGTTCCCGCCTCTTGTGTCCATATATGGTTTGTTTCCTGTCCTCGTTAAGTGTCATTATGAGTTAATCCTTGTCCAGCCGTGTTTGTCTAATTATCTATGATTTACCTGTGTATATTAGTCCTGTCTTTTGAGTTTGATTTGGTCTGGTCTACTCGTTACTCCCGGTGTATCCTGTCTCTCAGCCTTGTCTTGTCCTCATTAAAGACTATTGTTTGAGTTTACGTCCTCGTCTGCGTGTCCTTGTTCCTCCCTCGTGTGTGCACCGTGACATTGGCAGATATTTGTTCTTGTTTTAAGCAAAAACTCACTTAATTTTGGTAATTTGTTCTAGAAACAAGACTTAATATATGATGTAATTGTGTTTCTAACATAAAAGTATCTTGATTTAAAATATTTAGATGTTTTGCTGAAAAACAAGACAAAAATAATAAGAAAATCACTTTTTGCAGTGAAGTTTATATGGAGTGAGTTGTTATGATAAACATCAAAACAGATATTTTTGCATTTGAAATTTAATTGAAAAATGGTTTAACAAATAAAAAAAATAGTCCAATCCCGTGAATAGATTATTAGATTATTAGTAGATTATTTTCTCTTTTTATTTGGATCTTAATGTCACTTACATCATAAAATCACATGATTTGTATCAAATAAATGAATCAGTCTGACAACAAAAATAAATAAAACATTTATATTATTAAATAATATAATATTTTAAAATATTGTATATAAATGTGATATAAAATATTATTTTCCTTGGCATAAAATGGCAAATAAAGTCTTATTTTCTGGGCGGGGAAAAAATGAAAATTAAGTGACTTTCTGCTTAAAACCGGAACAAATGCATTGAATGTTTTTCTAACAGCACAAACACAGGCCACAGACTCATTGTGGAAGATCTGAATGCTGTTATCCTTGAGCCAAGAGCCTGTTTCACACCGGAAACCTCTCAATTAATTACTAGAATGGATAAAAAGGGGGACAAACTGCTTTAGATTTCCATTCAAAGAGCAAAATCCATCCAGTGAAGGAGGAGGAGGGAAGAAGAGGAGAATCCCGGCAGGAGATGAAGAACTTGTGCTGGTTCTCCACTGGGACGTTCGGAAGTGGTCCACGGCAAAACGCACTCTTTGCCTAATTAGCAGAGTTTGTTGGAGCGCTTAGCCTGCGGGAGGTGAACTGAGCTCTCAATCTTGTTTAAGGATTAAACGCTCGGTCCACACGTCATGAGTGCAGCAGGACTCAACAGTTTCACGCTCCTGCTGACCGACCCATGCTAATTGAGGAAAGGCAGCAGGTTCAGTCTGAGAATGAATTATTCTACCATGAAAATGAAATACTGTGGAGGTTAGTTTATGGTTGTAAGACTAAAACCTAAAAATAACCTTTAGAGAACGTTTGGAGAACATTTTGTTTATGTTCTTATGAGAACATAAAAACCCTGCTGCAAAGTTCTGGAATGTTCGTTTATGTTAAAAAACTAAAAAGAACACTCCGAGAATGTTAAGAATTGGTTCCTCAAAAATAACACAAATGGAACGTTAAACTAACGTTAGGAGAACGTTCTGTGTTTGATGGGCTGCAAAGCAGCTGAATTCACAGAAATAACTTTATAATGCAAATTTCCAAAGGAGAGCTCTTTAATGTATCATTTTATTGATTTATTTATTGATTTATTTATTTTTTTATATGGAGTAAGCACTATGTCAAAAAAATAATAATTGTGTTTTATATCAGAGTAATGCTAAATATCATAATATAGATACTTTTGTATTTGAAATGTAATTTAAAAATTGTTTATATGCTGAATAATCATGTCTGTTCACAAAAATAACTTCATAATGGAAATTTCCAAAGAAGAGCTCTTTAATATCTAAATTTTTATATATATATAATATATATATATATATATATATATATATATATATATATACATATATGGAGTAAGCGCTATGACCAAAAACAAATTAGCATTTTATATCAGAGTAATGCTAAATATCATAATATAGATACTTTTGCATTTGAAATGTAATAAAAAAAATATATATATATGTTGAATAATCATATTCACAAAAATAACTTTATAATGCAAATTTCCAAAGGAGAGCTCTTTAATATCTCAGTGGTTTCTCCTGGATGAGAAACAGATGAGAGCAAACTGAGACTCTTTTATAGCTGTATGTCAACAATTCTCACTTTTGTGTCTGTTTTTGTATCTTCAAAGTCATTTTGGGCAAAAAAATCTGAGATAAAGTTTAGTTGAGTTTAAACTCTGACTATATATCTGGTCATTGTGCATCTCAAGTAAAACCATCTTGATCGCACATTCATATTTTGTGTTAGGTGCACAGTTCTCAAAAGCAAGAGAAACAGTCCATTCGAGTCTTTGTGGTTTGGAGATGCGAGTTATTCCTGCAGTGAATCAGCAGGGGCTCTTCAAGGTGTTAGGTGAGTCGTTCTGCTCACAGATAGCATATCTTCAGACCTGATTTACCGCGGTAAGCGTGCCTGAAGACATGCCAAACCATTAGCCCCGAACCTGCCCATCGCGCTCGCTCTTATCTACTCTTTATCTGCCCCAATATTTATGACCGAGGGTCGTAAAAATGCTTTCAGCAACATGATTGAGTTGTAAACTATCAATGGCCTCCACTTACACAGCTTTGTAATGGACTTTCCTTGTACTATGTCATTTATCTTCAGATTTATGGGCTTCTGCGGCAGGAGAAAGACTAGTAACAAATTTATACATAAACCACATCATAACACACCAATGTTTTGTGTGCCGTCATCCGTTGGATATTTGAGATGAACATTCCCACCATAAGCAGAACATATTTAGAGCCAAAAAAGCCTAAAATAAAAATGTATTGCTCAGATGTTGCTTTTTCATAGCTCATCATGGCAAAGCATCAACTTGGCTTTAAAGATACAAAAACAGACACAAATGAGAGAATTGTTGACATACAGCTATAAAATAATCATCCAGGAGAAACAATTGAGATATTAAAGAGCTCTCCTTTGGAAAGTTATTTGTATAACTAGACACAATTACTCAACACATAAATAATTTTAAATTACATTTCAAATGCAAAAATATCTATATTATGAATATTTGGCATTACTCTGATATAAATGATGATTTTTTTTTTTTTTTTTTGGTCAGAGTGCTTACTCCATATAAACTGCAAAAAAAAAAAAAGTATTATCTTAGTATTTTGACTTGCTTTTCAGTATCTTAAATCAAGATTTATTTAGTTGAGAAGCAAAATGACAAGATATAAAGTGTTGTTTTCGGGGGGGGGGGGGGGATATCTTCCATTTGGGTCAGAAAAATAAACATTTATATAAAGTTTATTTTTCTGACCGCACTGGCAGATATTTTTGTTTAAGTATAAACTCACTTAATTTTTATACATTTTTTGCTCAGATGTTGCTCTTTCATCGCTCATCATAGCAAAGCATCAACTTATAGATATATATTACTGTGGATGATGATTTGTAATGTGTAAGGAATGTTTGTGTAATTTTATGTTGTGCTCTTAATGTGTAAAGTGTTTTTAAGTATTAATGTGGATGTGTGTCAAAGACAAATTTCCGCTCTGTGACAAGCAGAACGGACAATAAAGTTATGCTTGAAACAAGAAGAAATCATCAGATCATATTGAGACCTCTGATCTTTGAGTTTTGAGTGAGATCTCCTGTGAAACTCATGAAGAGACATAAGAGAGATTACTGGGACTTTTTGTGACATAAAACATCATAATACATACTAAGTCATAATTATGAGATACAAATTTTAAATTATGAGATAGTTCATGTTGACTCACAAGATCATTAATCTGCATGTCATAATTTTGACTTTTCATCTCATGACTTAATTTTTTTTTTTTTTTGTCATAATTATGACAGTACAGTGCATCTGGAAAGTGTTCACAGCGCTTCACTTTTTCCACATTTTGTTGTGTTACAGCCTTATTCCAAAATGGATTAAATTAATTATTTTCCTAAAAACTCTACAAACAATACTCCATAATGACAACATGAAAGAAGTTTGTTTGAAATCTATGCAAATTTATTAAAAATAAAAAATGAAAAAATCACATGTTCATAAGTATTCACAGCCTTTGCCATGACACTCAAACTTGAGCTCCGGTGCTGATCATCCTTGAGATGTTTCTACAGCTTGATTGGAGTCCACCAGTGGTACATTCAGTTGATTGGACATGATTTGGAAAGGCACACACCTGTCTATATAAGGTCCCACAGTGCATGTCAGAGCACAAACCAAGCCATGAAGTCCAAAGAAGTGTCTGTAGATCTCCGAGACAGGATTGTATCGAGGCACAGATCTGGAGAAGTGTACAGAAAAATTTCTGTTTCATTGAAGGTTCACAGAAGCATGTAGTGTCTGTTATCCTTAATGGAAGAAGTTTGAAACAACCAGGACTCTTCCTAGAGCTGGCCTCCTGGCCAAACTGAGCAATTGATGGAGAAGGGCCTTGTCTAGACTAGTGACCAAGAACCTGATGGTAACTCTAGTTGAGCTCCATGATGTGGAGATAGGAGAAACCTACAGAAGGACAAACATCACTGCAACACTCCACGGATCTGGGCTTTATGGCGGTGTGGCCAAACTCAATCCTCTCTTCAGTGAAGACACATGGAAACACACTTGGAATTTGCAAAAAAGCACCTAAAGGACCATCAGACTCTGAGAAACAGATTCTCTGGTCTGATGAACCTCAATTCTAAGCATCATGTTTGAAGGGAACCAGCTGTGCTCATCACCTGCAGAGTACCATCCCAAAAGTAAAGTGTGCTGGTAGCAGCAGGAGCTGTTTTTCAGCAGCAGGGACTGAGGGACTCATCAGAGTAGAAGAAAAGCTCAATGCACCAAAATATAGAGATAGCCTTAATGAAAACCCAGTCCAGCGCATTCAGAACCTGAGACTGCGCAGATGGTTCACCTTCCAACAGGACAATGACCCTAAACACACAGCAAGACTGGCTTATAGACAACTCTGTGAATGTCCTTGAGTGGCCCAGCCACAGCCTGAGATTGAACCCAGTCAAATATTTCTGGAGAAACCTGAATATGTGCATCTGCCCCATCCAACCTGACAGAGCTTGAGAGGTGAAGAGGTGAGGAGAAGAATGGCAGATAATTGCCAAATGCTGATGTGTAAAGCTTGACGCATCATACCCAAAAAGACTTGAGGCTGTAATTGGTGCCAAAGGTGCTTCAACAAAGTATTGAGCAAAGGCTGTGAATACTTATGTACATGTGATTTTTTTTATTTTTTTTAAATACATTTGCAAAGATTTCAAACAAACCTTGTCATGATGGGGTATCATTTGTAGAATTTTTAGGAAAATAATGAATTTAATCCATTTTGGAATAAGGCTGCAACATAACAAAATGTGGAAAAAGTGAAGCGCTGTGATATTTAAGTAGGTGAGTTGTTTACTTTATATTTAGTCAATAACACCATTTTCTTTATTCAGGCCAGAGCTTGCATGAAAACAAGAGGCGGGATTCATTGCACGAACCAATCATAACCAATCATATCCAATTATAGCATGATGGAGGCATTGCCTCCTCTCATGTGACTTTTCCCCCATTCATTCTCAATTACCCCCCACTAAACCCAAAGCAGATGAAATCAATAGCACCCTCAGTTAAGCTGTATTAATGACATTTCATTGCAGATTTGTCAAACTATCCAGTGCTCTGGGAGATCGATTTCTATTTATTTGCAGTGTTGAGCAATGTAGCCAATCACAAACATATCTGCTTATTTCTTAAATGGTAATTCTAACTGATCCACTGTTGCGTTCAAGTCAGAATCCCAGAAAGCGTTTTTGTTCAGCTCGAATCATTTCATTATAACGAATCAATGTATATAAGAGATTCATTGTGTAGCGTAGAGAATTTAATTGATTATCACGCAACATTGTGAGATCATGATGAACTGAGTGACGCTTTTTGGTGATTATAAAGGAAGCGTTATTTGCGCCATAGCAATGGACAGCACAAATAATTTATATGCATTTAAAATACTAAGGTTACAGCACCCTCACTAATTACAGCACCCTCAGTGATTTGATTCTGGAGCAGGCCTAACACTATGGGGTGTCTGATAAAAGTCAATGGGCTGAGGGGAGTCAAACCTCGGCTGTAACTTTACCTGCGGGTGTCGCTGTTGGACAGTGTCACTTTAGAAAAAACAGTGACTTTTATACTTTTGATGTCATATTTAGTAATATTTGCGTTGTTTTATTCTTGTAATATCGATTATTTCTCATCCAATTTTTATTTTTATTTTAAATAGACACTGCCTCCCTTGCCTACTCTGATGAAACGCCCCTGTGAGAAATGCTCAGCTGGAAATAATTACTGTAGACTAATAAGATATTTGGGTATGTATGTCATACACAGAATTTTGTGTGAACAGAATACATAGTGTTAAAGTAGCGCGCGTCTGTGCGCGCTCACGTGACTGCGCGCAGGAGGGACCCAAACCTCTCCAACACACTCTCTCAAAAACACACTCATTCCCACTCATCTGTGTGTGTGTTTCACCTCAGATATGCGGTTTAAAGCTCCGGATCAGCAGTCAATGAGCGCGAACGCGGATCTGCTCTGCTAATAAACAGGATCTGTGCTGGAAAAGGGATTTTTTTGGGTCGAAATATTAGGGTAAGTTCTGATGTGTGGCGTTTAATAAGTGTGTGAAAGACTGACGGATACATAAAGTGGTTGAATCTTTTGCTTGTTGTGATATTCGCATTCAGAGCTTGAGTTATTAGCGGCGTTTGAATGTGGAGAAACTCTGGAAAAGCTCAAAGGGAAAGTGTCCCAAGAGCTTCTGCTCTATTTCTAAACTCATCATCCAGGTCATTCTTTAAGAAAGGGCTAGAGACACTGTGTACAAAAGCATGTCTTGCATGTGTGTCCAAGAGTTTGGACTCAGCTGTGCCTGTCACTTCAGTGACAACTGGTCTGCAAGCCAGAACATGCGGGTTATCTACCATCTCCAGCTCAACCAGAAGGGTTTGATGTTAATCTTCAGAGTGTTTCCATTAAGTTCCTCATGCTTTTTACTTCACGTCACTGATCGGTATCACTGCCTTTTTATAGACACTCTTAAAAATAAAGGTTCTTCATGGCATCAGTGGTTCCATGAAGAGCCTTTAACATCCATTGATTGCACAAAAGGCTCTTTATAGTGGTTGTTTAGATTATTAAAATATCTTCTAGGAACTGTTGTTTGAAAGGATCTTTGAGGAACCAAAAATGGCTCTTGGCATCACCCCTATCTGGAAATTTGAGTGCTGGGATTGATGGCTTCATTGAAGAACTTTGAGCATCTATGGATCTTTCCATTGCAGAGAAGGTTCTTAATAGTGGGCAAACTTTATTTTGATTCTTTACACTATGAAAATAATCACTGAAAGGTTCTTTGGGGAACCAAAAACGGTTCATTGGTACATAGTGACCATGACCAACAAAACAGTCGTCCATAAGCTATGTGTTGCTATATTTCAAACTCATAGGATATTTGTGCATGAAAAACAGACCAAAAGTACATTTTCTCAATTGCAGCTCTCAAATCTGCGTTTGACATCAAATGCATGCCATTTTTTAATTCTGAACTCAAAAGAACTTGGATTTAGGTTTGTTCCTCATGTAAATCCATCATATGACTTCTGAAGACTTGGTGCATAAATCATGTGGACTACTGTTGTACAACTTTTGTGGTGCTTTTATGTTATTTTTAGCGACTAGATAGCTACTACTTTGGATGTAAATAATTGCTTTTGCATTTGTGTATGAATCTGAATACAAAAGAACTTAAATTTGGGTTTGTTCCTCATGCAAATCCATCATATGACATCTGAAGACTTGGTGCATAAATCATATGGACTACTGTTATACAACTTTTGTAGTGCTTTTCTGTTATTTTTAGGAACTTGATAGTCTTCATTGCATGTAAATCATTGCTTTTGCATTTGTTTATGAATCCGAATGCAGACGAACTTAACTTTGGGTTTGTTTCTCATGCAAATCCATCATATGACTTCTGAAGACTTGGATGTTTGTGCTACATGAAGTAGAATCTCTTCTTTTCTATTTCAACGGCTGGTCAAAAGGTTTGGACTGGAAAAACAGGCCAAATGTTCATTTTTCCGTGAACTATGTTTATTCTATCCACAGTTTGAGCCAGAAGGGAAGTTGAAATCAGATTTAGCGTGGTACAGTAGGAGTTTATCTTCACTGATATCTATGACAGCAGTCATGGAGCCGTTTGTTCGGGTGCCAGCTGGCAGAGATCGGGCCCCACAGGGGAGCACAAATGTCAACAGGACTCAGTTTCCATATGGAGACGCGTTCACCAACACGAGACACATTCTCTCCTCGCTCCGTTGAAATGAGATCGAGACGATGCCCAAAAGCTTTCAGGAGGAACTGACAGATCTGTTCTTGGCACTGATGTGTGCTTGAAATAGTTATTGGTCAGTAAGTGATCTTTGATTTAAGCTGGGGTTCTTGAAAGTCTTAATGATTTAACACTTGGTCAGCGTGAGGTGAAGTAGTTGAGATGGTGGTGCTCTCTAGTGTTGGTGTGAGGCGGCGCATGCAGACCTGCAGGGAAACAGAGGGATGTTTTTAGTGACGGACTGAAGTCAAGGATGAATAAGCCTTGTTGTAGTGTACTGCAGTACACCTTTAGTGGGGTTTTTCTTCTTGGATGAAGTCCTTTTGGTTTTCCACCAGGCCCACTAGACCTTAACATGATTACAAAAACAAGACGAGAACCTGGAAATATGAGGAAGACTCGTTTCAAAGGTGTGATTTCTAGACCTGGAGAAGTCATGAATAAAATCTGTGGACATTTTTGCAATGAATATCATTCTGAAATGTAATGATTTTACGCAGGCTTTGAATATAGTTGTGGACAAAACTTTCAGTGATTTTAAAATGATTTAGCTTCCAAACTTAAAATGCTTACACAAAAACTTTAAATTAATCTAAAATAACCAAAAAATCAAGATATTTCTTATTTTAAATAGCTCCCTCAACGGCTGGATTTTTTTTTTTAAAATTGCCTTTGAAGAACAATAATTCTCAGTCTTGGAAAACCTGGATATATAACTAAACCTTATATTAAAATTGTGATTTCTAGACCTGGAAAAGTCAGAAAGTCATCATTTTTATAATGAACACACATTTTTGTAGTTATATCAAGATCTAAAGCATTTTATCAGGTAGAAATTGTGCATTAAAAAAAGGGAAAGCCATTGTCAATTAATTGGTTAAACCTTGAAAAAGCTTCTAAAACTTTTGGAATTCTGAAATTTAATTATTTTAATTAGTAATTATTTTAGGCAGACTTTGAATATTGCTTTGGACAAAACTTTTAATGACTTAAAATGCTTTAAATTAAGACAAAACCAGTTAAAACAAGTAAAGAAAACCTGGAAAATTCAAGGAAATTAAGTCTTATAACTCTTGAGCACTTTTTTTATTACAATATACATTTTGGTTTTATTTTATATTTATATATAGTCTATATAACTTATTTTATATATATATAATTAATTTTTTATGTAGAAAAGAAAGTCATCAATTCATTGGTATAAATATGAAACCAGCTCCAATAACTTCTGGAACTCTAACATTTAATTTATATATATATATAATTAGTTTATGTAATTTCAGAGGGGTCTTTGAACAGATTCAGAAAGGCTGAGAACCACTGCTTTATTTGGTTCGTTCAGTTGATGTTGCATGTTTTTTCTGCTTCCAATAAATTATTAGAGAATAATAGTTATTAATCGCAGTTTTCTTAGAAAGTGTGCATCAACAAGACTATTAGGAGATTTTAGAACTGCAAATAGTCCAAATAACAGCTTTGCTGGTTTTCCATTGCTCACAAACGCTGGTCTTTTTCACCTGTCATGTAGGAGTTGTGTATGATGGTGTTAATGTGTGTGTTTGGCGTGAGATTACAGGGCCGCTCTTGTACACTGTGTGTGAGTGTGTGTGGCAGTCGGTCGTAAGACTCCAGCGTTAAGTCCTCGTGTCAGTGTGTGTTGATTTAACGTCTCGAACACAGAGCGCTGCTTGTGTCCAGCTGAACGAATCACAGCTCTGCAGGCTTTTATAGAGTCGACCGACTGACTCCTCGAGAACGAATAACAGCGTCTTTCACGAACGAGCGCTGGACAGACGGCAGGACTGCTGATGCATTCAGATGGTGTCAGAACGATGGGATTTATGGATGAACAGCAGGGCCACAGGGAATGTGATGGGTTTTGTTAAGTCTGTAATGGCGGAAACTTAATCATAATTATGTTTTCATTATTAATGTTGACTTGGTTTATCTGCGTTATGTGTTGATGAAGAACCAACTGGAAACGTGTTGATAAAAATAATCAATTAGCTGGTTCATCACGAGGCGAGTGCAGCTAGTTTCTTGTTTATATAGATATACAATCATACACTATATTGCCAAAAGTATTGGCACCCCTTCTAATGAACAGGTTTGACTACTTTAGTAATTTCTATGAGTACAAATCTTAATGTTAAAGCATATAATGATATTCTAGGAAATTGTGTGCTTCTAATATTATAGCAACAGTTTGGACTCTTTTCTATTCTAACATGACAATGTCTCTGTGTATAAGACAAGGTTCAAAAAGAAAATGATTGATTGAGTCAGTGTGGAAGAACTTGACTGGTCTGCATAAAACCAAGTCCTAATCCCAGTTTAACACCTCTGGTGTGACTGTAAATGCCTACAAAAACTCATCACCAAACACCAATGACTTGTACATACACTATATAGACAAAAGTATTGGCACCCCCTTCTTTAGAACAGATGCACTTCCAAAACTGTGGCAACAACGATGGGAACATAATTCATGTATTTAAAAATTGTATTTCATCTCTGTTGCAACAGTTTTGTAAGTGTCTAAAATGACTGAACCCATATGTACAAG
>CM041815.1:29852145-29855373 GCA_023376895.1 Aspiorhynchus laticeps | reverse complement strand
TTAAATGTTGCAGACAGTTTACCACATACAGTGTGACAACATGTCTGCTATACGCTGTTTGTCCAGGGACATTTCTCTTTTTTCCTGAGCCATAACAAGTCTTGTCATGACACAAAGGGAACCAGACAAAAGGCAAGTCAGAGAAAACAGAGAATCTTTAATTTCCAAAAACGAACTCAGGCAGTCTGTTGTTCGCTAGCCAGAAAGGCATACGCAGAACGAAAAAAAAACAAACAGAAAAACTACTGTAGATCACAGTAGCAGACTTGACTTGAGCGAGGGGATGTGCGGTCCCGGCCGGAGTGGCGAGCAGCAACTTCCACAGAAGGCAGTACAGTCCGGAGGACAGCGCCCAGAGGCAAACGGACCACTGGCAGCCGACAACTGGGAGACTGTGCAGAGATAACGTCAGACACTCGACAGGACTCGACAGGACTCGACTAGACTAGACAAAACAGTCTTTGACAAAAACACAGAGTTCTGGCAATAGAACAAAAGGAGAGCTGGCAGAATGGCTGCAAAGCATAATAATCTGACAAAGTAGTCTAGAAACACACAGGGAGAAATAGAGGAACAAATCAAAAGAAACAGGTGCCGCCCCAGGGCGGGCGAATAACGGGTTTAATACACGAGACGTGGAAGACTGGGTGAACCCGCTGTAAATAGTCAAGTCAAGTCAAGTCACCTTTATTTATATAGCGCTTTTAACAACACAGATTGTGTCAAAGCACTTAACCGTATCAAGTTGGAGGATAGAGTGTCAGTAATGTATAATAATAAGATTAAACACTCAATTTTCAGTTAAGGGCATTTCATTATTGAATTCGGAGATGTCATTGTCTAGCTAAGTTTAGTTTAAATAGTATCTGTGAAATCAAATTTATGATAATCGCTAGAAATTAAGTGTCCCCAACTGAGCAAGCCAGAGGCGACAGCGGCAAGGAACCAAAACTCCCTCTGTGACAGAATGGAGAAAAAAACCTCGGGAGAAACCAGGCTCAGTCGGGGGCCAGTTCTCCTCTGGCCAGGATATTGTTTATTCATTGTTTACTTATTGTTTTAATTAAATTTTTTAAATGTATAAATGTATTATATTTCTATATAATAGTGAGGTAGTTTAAGTCGCACCGCCATCGGACTAAGGACCTTGACTATGGAAAAAGGGCCAATAAACTTGGGTGCTAACTTTCGCAACGGAGACTGTAGGGGTAGGTTACGAGTGGACAACCACACTCTCTGGCCACAAATATATCTAGGGGCTTTAGAACGATGGCGATTTGCGGGCCGACAGACGCGTTCTCTAGTCTTACACAATGTCATCCGTACCCTCTTCCAAGTAAGCTGGCAGCGCTTAATAAGGGATTGGACAGAAGGGACAGAGATCTCCGATTCCTGCGCAGAGAATAGCGGCAGCTGGTAACCTAGACAACAGTGAAACTGAGATTTCCCGGTGGATGACGACGGCAGCGAATTATAGGCATATTCGGCCCAACCCAGCTGCTCACACCAGGAAGAGGGTTTATTGACCAGGTCAATGCTGCAGTCATACGGTCGATGGGGAGGAGAGAAGCGGCCCGTGAACGACTGAAGACCACTCGCAGATCGTGGTACTCCTCCGGGACACCTGACAGATCATCGGGCTCCTCCTGAAACACAGAAACAGAAGACACAACAGGCATAGCCGAGACAAGACACTTGACATTACAAGACAATCCCTGATTGTGAACGCGAACAGCTGAGTCTAAGAGGCAGAGCAAGAAATAGAAAAGAAAAGAAAACTGGAATCAAACCCGGCTCATGACATGTCTTCCTTCTTATCATATAAATGTGGACTTGTGTAAAAAATCTTTAATTATTGATCCTTCATGCAATTCATGTTAAAGGTACAGCGGACTATTTTAAACAAATGTGTCCCTGGAGCACAAAAGCAGTCATAAGTAACACAGGTATATTTGTAGCAATAGACAACAATACATTATATGGGTCAAAATTATAGATTTTTCTTTTATGCCAAAAATCATTAGGATATTAAGATCATGTTCCATGAAGATATTTTGTAATTCTCCTATCGTAAATATATCAAAACTTCATTTTTGATTAGTAATATGCATTGCTAAGAACTTCATTTGAACAACTTTAAAGGTGATTTTCTTAATATTTAGATTTTTTTGCTCCCTCAGATTCCAGATTTTCAAATAGTTGTATCTCAGACAAATATTGTCCTATCATAACAAACCATACATCAATAGAAAGATTATTTATTCATGATGTATAAATCTCAATTTCAGAAAATTGACACTTAAGACTGGTTTTGTGCTCCAAGGTCACAAATATCACTCAACTTCTGAAAGATCTTTTTGTTGTCGCGAATGTTTTACATCATTACTCACAGGTCGATCTCCACCTGAAGATGAAGATGAAGATGAAGGAATGTCCAGGACTGAATCTATGGAAGTATTAGCTGAAATGCAGCAGATTGAACCAGAACCCAAAAGATAATGTTGCATGATGTAGTTCAGTGCAGCCTCATGTAAATCCACATACATATATTCATGCTGTGGGTTTATCAGTGTAATATCATTCAAATGTACTACCATAAAACACACATTTTCTCTTCTGATTTCAGCCTTTAAAGTCAAATATTTCATGACACATGAGAAATATGAAGAATAGGAAACAGTGGGTCACTACGAATGACTCAACCGTACCTAAAACAGCATGTAAAGAGTCATCAGTTATCTGAGTATCTACCCTTCAGTGCAGAATAAAGAGCACAGATTCACACTTGAGTCTCTGCAGAAGATCTCAGTGATGACTCAAACCTCTATTACTAGCATTCCTCATGTTAATGCCTCTAAGATGAATCACTTCTTGTGCTCTATAGTAGTCACTTTAGATAAAAGCGTCTGCTAAACGAATGAAAGTAAATGTAAATTTAGTACAGAATAGCATTGCAGTAGAGAACTTGGTCACACTAGACATTCTACTGACTTAAACTACAAGTCAACTCATATTAGTAGACTGGTTAGGATAGGTTTAGTAGAAGAAATTACTTTACAGTCAGTAGAAACGTGTCAGCAGATATTAAGCAGACAGTCACTAATAACGACTGCTAAATGACATGAGTGGCTTCTAGTTAGTGGAGTTACTGTTATTTCAGAGGTGAAGCCAATTAATACTTTATTATGAAAGATTATGAAGACAAACATTGTGCTTTTTTATAAAAAC
>CM041815.1:29837145-29844645 GCA_023376895.1 Aspiorhynchus laticeps | reverse complement strand
CCCAAATATATTCAACATTTACTGTTTATTCATGGCAACATAAAAATTAAGCAACACTGTAAATATTTAGATGCTGTTGATATTAATAACAGTAAACGTACATTTTATTTATAATGCACTTCTCTCATACTCAAAGTGCTGTACAAATCATTAAATAGACATAAAATGCACAATAAAATATGCAAAACAATAAATACAGTAAACCAGAGAGTAAATAACTCAACACATGTTTTATTATGCAAATAAGAGACTTGAGTTTTGTATGAGAGCATTAACAGAGATGTTTTTGTGATTTAAAGTTCAATGACAAAACACTTAATGTTCTCAGAGAGGCTTTTAAAATGTTTTAGGAACAATATAAGCAGGTAGATATTGCTATTTTACTAATGCATGTAAATAGAAATGATCAAATATACTACTTCCTTGTGTTCATTTTATGGAAAACATGGCTTGATTATTTTAATTAGACCTTCACTGTATTTTATTTCTTGCACTAAAAAATGTCAGCGCAAAAACAGCGCTGCATAACTTCTGGCAAAGTTATGAACAAAACTGTTATTCCAGTAACATTAATAGACTGCTTGTTCGAGGTTATCAGGGCCCGTATTCATAAAGATTGTAAGACTCCTCTCAGAGAGCTCCTAATTTAGCTTAAACATGTCTAACTAGGAGTCTTAGCTTAAAAGTGATTCAGGAGCAATCTGAGAGCAACTCTGAGCGAGGAAGAGACAAACACTGTTATCTTAGTGAGGAGGCGGAGCTAACCCTGTTGCTAGCTATGACACAGTCTTTTGAAGACTCTGATTGGTTGGTTGTCCAAGAAGGAAATAAAAGAGTGCTTTTAAGAGTAGAGTTTATTATAAGCCTTCACTTTGAAATTACAGGCGCTATTTTTCCTGTTTTACCGTACTCTCTCTCTCTGTCTCTCTCTCTCTCTCTCTCTCTCTCTCTCTCTCTCTCTCTCTCTCTCTCTCACACACACACACACACACACACACACACACACACACACACACACACACACACACACACTCTCTCTCTCTCTCTCGCACACACACACACACATTATATTCTTTATTTTTTATTTTCCATGCTGTCATACTTAACGTATTTCATAGGAAATGAACAGCGACACAATAAGGTTCTGAAAGTGCTGTAACAGACCCAAATCATCACTGCTGCATAGCTGCATTTTTCCAGTTGCTAAATATGTTAATGTAGTGATTAACGTCCATTTCTGGCGCTATGGCATTTCTGCGCAGTGTCGGAGATGTTAGCGTGTCTCTAATAAGATCAATCTAATGCACGATCTAATGTGTAGCGTCTTATTAACTCACTGTCATGCATTGTGTGCAACACATTTCTTCATGTTTGGTTCATCTTCTCCTCCGCTAAAGAAACTCTGAAGCCTCTTAAAACTCCTCGTTCGTACTCCTAACAATTTTGGACCTTAAGACCTCTTTTAAGGGTTAAGATGCTTTCTGAATTACTTTTTTCTTTACTAGGATCTTTTCTTTAATTTTAAGGGGAAACACCCACATTTCTAGGAATTTTCTTAGAATTTTGTTACTAGAAGCAACTCTTAGCACTAAGATTTGTCATGAATACGGGCCCTGGTCTTTAATATTCTCAAAACGCTTGCATTATGTATACTTAAATCATGGAACAGATTTCTAAACAAATTTAGAAGTTCATCTGATGTGTTTAAATGTAACAACTTGTTTTAGAACGTTCAAAAGTAACATTTCCGTAACGTTTGCCAAATGATGAAACGGAATGTTCATGTAACGTTCAAATAACCACAATTTTTAAAACATTAAAAAACTGGGTGTTTTGAATGCTCAGAGAGATTCAGAAGCAACATTTTCATAATTTAAAGCAAAACTGTAACATGTTTTTGTTAGTTGAGTAGCTCAAGATATACAGTGCATATCATTGAATCGTATATCTTAATATTTTCTCATAATCTGCTCACTAATCTGAGAGAAACAGCACACGTTCAGCTTCATGCAATCCCGTCTGTCTCGTGCAGCTGGAGTCGTGGCCGCACAGATTTCACTCCACGTTCAGCTACAGTATTTATCCCATAAGCTTCCCCGCGATAACACCAGAGAGTGGAAGAGACTCTTCAAACCCTGCGCTTCACAGAGACTGTTCCTCCCCGTGAGTATCTGACCCCGGCCAGAGACGCCGTGAGCACGGCCTTCTGCTATATACATTTAATTCATGCAACATAAAATAAAGAAAAAAGATTTTTGTGAGTTAATCACACAGTGACAGACACAGTAAATCTGCCTGAATTCAGATGATTTAAGCTCTGAGTTCATTTTGAGCACTATATATAAATTATTATTTACCTGTAAATGTGAATAACTCATAATATATAGCTGTTATTAACTGAATTACTCAATGCAGTACTCATGATATATATCATATTTTTAATATTCATGTTATTATCTACGTATATAGCTGTTATTAACTGAATTACTCAGTGCAGTACTCATGATATATATCATATTTTTAATATTCATGTTATTATCTACGTATATAGCTGTTATTAACTGAATTACTCAGTGCAGTACTCATGATATATATCATATTTTTAATATTCATGTTATTATCTACGTATATAGCTGTTATTAACTGAATTACTCAGTGCAGTACTCATGATATATATCATATTTTTAATATTCATGTTATTATCTACGTATATAGCTGTTATTAACTGAATTACTCAATGCAGTACTCATGATATATATCATATTTTTAATATTCATGTTATTATCTACGTATATAGCTGTTATTAACTGAATTACTCAATGCAGTACTCATGATATATATCATATTTTTATTAATATAGATGATATACAGTATACCCTGAACACTTTCTATTCAGTAAATCTGCCTGAAACCTGAATATTTTATAATATTTATCTGATATTAAAGCAAATACTCAATGCAGTAACCCAGAAATCATGTTATTATGTGTATAGTATATATTAAATATATATTTGTGTTGAATAATATAGGTTATATGAAGTGAAACACTTTGTTTACACACATGAAAGCTTTCTATTCAATAAATCTGCCTGAATTCAAACTATTTAAGTTTTATTTGCTAGACTTTGAGGTTTGAGTTCATTTTGTGTACTGTATATACTGTAAATGTGAATAACTCACTCCTGATCATCATTTTATAATAGATAGCTGTTATTAACTGAATTACTCAATGCAGTACTCTATGTATATATCATATTTTTAATATTCATGTTATGTATATATTATGTATTTAATAATATTGTAGATATGAATCAGAAATGCTTTGCATACACACTTTCACACAAGCTGTTTCTATTCTAATCCAGACGATTTAAGCTGTTTTATGAGGTTTGAGTTTATTTTGTGTATTAACTGACTGTTGTACTGTACTATATGACTATGTATTTAATATTTAATATATATAAAGTAGGTACTCTTTGAAGGATCAAGGTGTCTAAAACAGGGCTTGAATTCAACATGAACTCAAACTGGACTCTATTTCCTTCCTTACTAATTCTATCTAGTCTTTTAAATTGGAAATATATCACTTTACAGAAGTAAAACTGCAGTTTCATGTTGACTTCTGCTGAGTTCAGAGCCGCTCGTGCTTCTCTAAACCTGATTTCTCCTCACATATCGTGTCTGTGAGGTCTTTGAAGTCTAATAAGTGACGAGGGTTGAGAATCAAAAATCAATTCCAGGATCAGATACTTGTTGTAAAATTAAAACTTCAATTACTGTGTGTGCATCTTTTTTTTTTAGGTGGTGAAAAGGGGCTGTTAAAAATGTATTCGTCTTTCAAAGTGTGCCTACTTCATATCATATATATTAAATATTAAATACATAGTCATATAGTACAGTACAACAGTCAGTTAATACAAAAAAATGAACTCAAACCTCATAAAACAGCTTAAATCGTCTGGATTCAGGCAGATTTACTGAATAGAAACAGCTTGTGTGAAAGTGTGTATGCAAAGCATTTCTGATTCATATCTTCAATATTATTAAATACATAATATATACATAATAACATGAATATAAAAAAACAAATATGATATATACATGCATATCATGGAGTAATGAGTAATTCAGTTCATTCAAGAGATTCGTTCAAAAACACTGATTCATCCAGTAATGAAACGAGTGAATCTTGAGTGAGTCATTGAATCATTAATTCAAGAGATTTGTTCAAAAACACTGATTCATCCAGTAATGAAACGAGTGAATCTTGAGTGAGTCATTGAATCATTCATTCAAGAGATTCGTTCAAAAACACTGATTCATCCAGTAATGAAACAAGTGAATCTTGAGTGAGTCATTGAATCATTAATTCAAGAGATTCGTTCAAAAACACTGATTCATCCAGTAATGAAACGAGTGAATCTTGAGCGAGTCATTGAATCATTCATTCAAGAGATTTGTTCAAAAACACTGATTCATCCAGTAATGAAACGAGTGAATCTTGAGTGAGTCATTGAATCATTCATTCAAGAGATTCGTTCAAAAACACTGATTCATCCAGTAATGAAACAAGTGAATCTTGAGTGAGTCATTGAATCATTAATTCAAGAGATTCGTTCAAAAACACTGATTCATCCAGTAATGAAACGAGTGAATCTTGAGCGAGTCATTGAATCATTCATTCAAGAGATTTGTTCAAAAACACTGATTCATCCAGTAATGAAACGAGTGAATCTTGAGTGAGTCATTGAATCATTCATTCAAGAGATTCGTTCAAAAACACTGATTCATCCAGTAATGAAACGAGTGAATCTTGAGTGAGTCATTGAATCGTTCATTCAAGAGATTCGTTCAAAAACACTGATTCATCCAGTAATTAAACAAGTGAATCTTGAGTGAGTCATTGAATCGTTCATTCAAGAGATTCGTTCAAAAACACAGATTCATTCATTCAAGAGATTGGTTCAAAAACACTGATTCATCCAGTAATGAAACGAGTGAATCTTGAGTGAGTCATTGAATCATTCATTCAAGAGATTGGTTCAAAAACACTGATTCATCCAGTAATGAAACTAGTGAGTCATTGAATCATTCATTCAAGAGATTGGTTCAAAAACACTGATTCATCCAGTAATGAAACTAGTGAGTCATTGAATCATTAATTCAAGAGATTCGTTCAAAAACACTGATTCATCCAGTAATGAAACAAGTGACTCTTGAGTGAGTCATTGAATCATTCATTCAAGAGATTCGTTCAAAAACACTGATTCATCCAGTAATGAAACGAGTGAATCTTGAGTGAGTCATTGAATCATTCATTCAAGAGATTCGTTCAAAAACACTGATTCATCCAGTAATTAAACAAGTGAATCTTGAGTGAGTCATTGAATCGTTCATTCAAGAGATTCGTTCAAAAACACAGATTCATTCATTCAAGAGATTCGTTCTAAAACACTGATTCATCCAGTAATGAAACGAGTGAATCTTGAGCAAGTCATTGAATCATTCATTCAAGAGATTCGTTCAAAAACACTGATTCATCCAGTAATGAAACGAGTGAATCTTGAGTGAGTCATTGAATCATTAATTCAAGAGATTCGTTCAAAAACACTGATTCATCCAGTAATGAAACGAGTGAATCTTGAGTGAGTCATTGAATCGTTAACTCAAGAGATTCGTTCAAAAACACTGATTCATCCAGTAATGAAACGAGTGAATCTTGAGTGAGTCATTGAATCATTCATTCAAGAGATTCGTTCAAAAACACTGATTCATCCAGTAATGAAACGAGTGAATCTTGAGTGAGTCATTGAATCATTAATTCAAGAGATTCGTTCAAAAACACTGATTCATCCAGTAATGAAACGAGTGAATCTTGAGTGAGTCGTTGAATCATTCATTCATAAATTCAATCAGATTTTGTTTAGTTGTCTAATATTTTTTCTTCAGAATTGTGAGAGGACCACAACCTCCTTTAAAAAATAAAAAAGTCTATTTTGATAACAGCTCTTAATCGAGTCCAGTTTTATGCTGATTTTTGTTCATGGTTGTAACAAAGTTCGTAGAACGGGAAGAAGGAGGCGGGAACCGGCGAACATTCAAACAAGTTTAATACAAATAAACAAACACAAAAGTAAAGCGGCAGCCCCTCACGGACGACTGCCGCACACAAAACACAAAATAAACTCCAGGCCTGGTTCTCTCTCGTCTTTCTCTGTCGTCGCTCCTCCTTTTATCCCTCCGGAGCTCCTCCGTGGGACTCGAGACCGGTGAGTGGCGCAGGTGTCGTTCATTACCATTAACTCCACCGGCCTCGCTCCGTTCCCACGGCTCTCGGCCCCGCCCCACTCGTCACAATGGTATTCAGCAGCAATTAAATATTTAGCAAAATGAGACAGAATAAATCAGTTTGATATCTAAATGTTTGACTTCATGTTTTTTAACCACATTGGATTGGATCAGAATCAGAACTGATATAAATCAAGCGGACCCAGCTCTATAAGTGACTCTGGTGTGTCAGCTGGTTTTGAAGCAGGTGGACTCTGTGCTGTATGTGGACACGGATGTGCTGTTCCTGCGGCCGGTGGAGGACGTCTGGAGCTTTCTGTCCCGGTTTAACAGCAGTCAGCTGGCAGCGATGTCCCCGGAGCACGAGGAGCCGCGGATCGGCTGGTACAACCGCTTCGCTCGACACCCGTACTACGGTAAAACCGGCCTCAACTCAGGAGTCATGCTCATGAACATGACACGCATCAGAGACAAACACTTCAAGGTACAGCACACCTGCGACTCACGATACACACTGATGATTAAACAGATGTCCAATAATATCATAACAATGATTAAGAAATTCCTCCTAAACAAGTATGTACATTTTAGCACGAAATCAATTATTTTGCTTTTCATTTTAAACCTTAAATCTTGATGTTGATAAAAACAATGCATGTTTTTATTTTTCACTTGTGAAGGTGTCACCAGCAGAGGTCACTGTTGTTTTACTCTTGCTCATTTCCCCATATTTCCACATTACTGAAGCGGTTTCATCATTCATTTATCTGTCATACATGAGCCTGAGTGAGAATAACTGTGTAAAAACATGCACACAGATCACCCACCTGAGACTGATGAACATGAGTGTGTGTGTGTGTGTGTGTGTGTGTGTGTGTGTGTGTGTGTGTGTGTGTGTGTGTGTGTGTGTGTGTGTGTGTGTGTGTGTGTGTGTGTGTGAGGACAGAATGACCTGGCAGCAGTGGATCTGAAGTGGGCCGATCTCCTGATGCCTCTGTTACATAAATACAAGCTGAACATCACATGGGGAGACCAGGACCTGCTCAACATCATCTTCCACCATAACCCAGGTACACCAGCTCACCTGCAGATCCTCTTCATCATCATCATGTGCTCTTATGTGTCCCTGGAGCACAAAAGAGTCATAAGTAACACAGGTATATTTGTAGCAATAGACAACAATACATTGTATGGGTCAAAATTATACATTTT
>CM041815.1:29802145-29829645 GCA_023376895.1 Aspiorhynchus laticeps | reverse complement strand
AAATTATATTTTTTATTTTTAAAGAAATAATCACACTATTTCTTCCATATTTTTATTTTAATAGTAAATCCCCTTTATTTGCCAAAAAAATAAAATGTTTAAATTTCATTAATTAAAAGACAAATTAAATTTGTGTGAATCTTGTTTACTTTACTTTTATTACTTGCAGAAAAACTTGAAACACAATTTTAAATCAGTATAAAGAATGGCATTTTTGTTCATTTTATTTTTGTTTGACTTTATTAATAAAAAGTGTGTTTTTTAATTATCATGTTTTTGTGTTTTGCTTTGGTACCGAGAACCGTGGATTTTCACTGGTATTGGTATCGAATACTGAAATTTTGGTACCGTGACAACACTAATCGCAAACGGTTTCTTCGATTTCATAATCGTACGATTATATCGTCTGCTATTTTTTTTGCATAGCTTGTCAGTGAACTACGATGCCGCTCCATCTGAAAGCATGTGATGGAGATTTACTACTAATCACAGAACCGGCTTTACTGACGAGATGCGCATGACTATCGCATTCAATTAATCCTGCAGCACTAGAGGAAGCATTATTATGAATTATGTTTGTTATGTGTATTATATTATAATATGTGATGTTTTTATCAGCTGTTTGGACTCTGATTCTGACGGCACCCATTCACTTCCATTGCTGAGACACTGATGCAGTGACACATTTCTCCAAACCTGATGAAGAAACAAACTCATCTGTTTAGTTTCTAATAGTGTTTGTGTATTTCTGCTGACCCAGGATCAGCTCTTCTGTTTCCACAACGATAATCATAAAGTGATTGCATTCCAGCACTTTTCATATTGACTGTTTCATAACCCGTTCATACACGAGACGCCCGCGCTCATCTTTATTTCTAGTTCTCTATAATGATATTCAGTGTTTTCTCAGAATACTAAACAAGCTATTATAGATGTGAAAATCAATTCAGGTTTATCCGATTTACACAAATCAAAGCTTGTACGCAAAAAGTTGATAAATTTGTATTATAATTGTTTTTAATCTTTATATTGTATATCTGAAAATATAAATGTGGGATTATAGGATTATTTGTGTTGTAAAAAAAGATTTTACATTTTAATTACGGTTATTATAAATATTATTATTTTTATTCATATTATTTTTGACAACTTTGGCAATGATCTGGTTTTAAACAGTTTCTGTAATAGGTTTTAATATTACACTTTTTTTATATAATTATTGCAATTTTGTATATATATATATATATATATGTATATATATATGTGTGTGTATATATATATATATATATATATATATGTGTGTATATATATATATGTATATATATATATATATATATATATATGTATATATATATATGTATATGTATATATATATATATATATATATTTATATATGTATATGTGTGTATATATTAATGCTGTCAAACAATTAATTGCATCCAAATTAAAAGTTTTTGTTTACATAATATATGTGTGTGTACTGTGTATATATATTATGTATATATAAATACACAAACATGCATGTGTATATATTTAGAAAATTGTTTATACATTAAATATATTTAAATATAATATAAAATATAAGTATATAAATTTATATACATACTGTATATACTGTATGTGTGTGTATTTATATATACATAATAAATATACACAGTACACGCATATATTATGTAAACAAAAACTTTTATTTTGGATGCGATTAATTGTTTGACGGCACTAATATATATATCAAACAAAAAAGGTTTTGTCAGATCATTTGTAATGTTTAATAGATATGCTCCGATGTGTTACTGAGAAATTTACAGATTAATTTAAATATAGAAATTTGAAAATGAGCCACAATCTGTTTAATTGTGTGTTTGAGTCTGTATCGTCTCTCAGACGTCTGCTGTGTTTGTAATGCCCACATCTGAATGATACGCTATATTTTTGTAATAAAGTAATTTCTCTCTGAGTTGTTTTGAATGGTCTGTTCATTAGTGATCGGAGGATTCGTCTGAGCGGTTCACAGAAGTGTTCAGAGATCTGAGAGGAATGGATCCACGTGCACTTCAGGTTAAACAGGTACTGTGTTACAAGAACTGAGAAATTCAGATGATTTGGGAGAAGCTGTGCACCTTGTTCTTTTTTTTTTGACTCTATCATGTTTTTTGAGTTTTGCTCTCGTTGTGTTGTGAGATTTACAGCATGTGAGAAACAGACTGGAAGAGCGTTTATTGACAATAACAATACTGTTAAAAAATGTATTAAAACAAAGTTTATCAAATGCACAAGTTTGCAGATGGATGGATTTAATTATAATAAATTATGTTAATATAATATTTTAATTAATTTAAGATATTCTAATTAAATAATTTAATATATTTTATATCATAATCAAATTTTACATTAAAAAATTAAGTCTATTTTTGCGGTAAATATATATTAGTTTCATATAAATTGATAGATTTATTTAAATGAATCAATAGAAGTATGGATAGATATAATTATAATACATAAATATAAATATTATAATTTATTATATAATAATATAAATATTTATTAATTAATAATTAAATAATATATAATTATATAATAAAAATAAATATAATTTATTTATTACATATAAAGTTCTTTATTATAATTAATGATTAATCGCAACCAAAATAAGTTTTTGTTTACATAATATATGTGTACTGTGTATATTTATTATGAATATTTAAATACACACACATACAGTATATATTTTGAAAATATTTACCTTATTAACATGTATATATTTATATTCATATAATTTATATTATATATAAATATATTTAATATATAAACATAACATATTTTTCTTCAACATATACATGCATGTGTTTGTATTTATATATACATAATAAATATACACAGTACACATATATTATGTAAACAAAAACTTATTTTGGATACGATTAATCATTGCCCAGCACTAATTATAATTATTTTGCATTAAAAATATATAAGTACATTTAATGTTAATTATAATCATATTTTGCATCAAGTAAATTATTTTATATAATATTTTACAATAATATATAATATTAATTTAATATTTGAAATTATATTTAATATTTTGCATCAAGAAAAATCGTCTGTTTTGCAGTAAATATATATTTGTTTAATTTAAATAAAAAATATTCATAGCTAGATAACACTGACCATTAGTGCATAAACTAAACAATCATAATCATGTCGATGTCTGTGTTTAACAGCTGAAGCTTGTTTTTGGATGAGCTTCTCTATGAAAGCCTCATGATTTCCAGAGTTTGACAGGAATGCATTCGGTGTAATTATCATAACCTGCCTCATTTCTCTCTGAAGCGATTAAGCGCTAGAGTCGAGGCTAAAGCGAGGTGTTTGAATGCCAGTGAGTCCGAGTGTTTGCTGGGAATCACATGTGGTTTGTGAGTGATTGGGATGGCGATGCGCTAGATGCTGGCTGGCGCCGTAATGTGAGGTTTGGTTTTAAGCGACGCTGCCCACGGCTATATCACGCCATTGGCTCCATCACTGCAGCCTAGACGTAAATTAAAGCAGCGAACGGGAAACCAGCCGCAAAGCTGGAAGCCCAGGAGCTGTTTGGGAAATAGATGAGGTGCCAGAGTCTGAGCAGAAACTGGAGAGCAAGCAGGCAGAAATCTGTATTAGCCATCAGCCCACAGCGTCGCGGTCGACCAGAGAGAGGAATGATGTCACTTAAGCGTGTCTCTGTTTGGAGGCTTTTCATTGGTTGGTCATTTATAGTGTGCCTGAAAGATGGAGCGCCACAAATAGCCTTTATAGAAAATTTTCATTTCTTTCATGTCTTTTTTTTTCAGGTTTCTGTTTACGCACAAAATAAAATTAAAATGACTTTTTATCTCACAATTCAAACTTTTTCTTGTAGATCTTTGTAAAAAATACAGAATTGCCAGGAAAAAAGTCAGAATTATGAGATAAAAAGTATCAGTTATCCAAATACTTTTATTTATTCCTTGGCAGAAACCAGCTTTTCTCACAATTGCAAATTTATTTTATCACAATTGTTTATATCTCACAGTTTGCACTTTTCTACTCTGAAATAGTGAGAATTCAATAAAAAAAATTAAATAAAAAGGCAATTGCGACTTTATATCTCACAATTCTGGAAAAAAAAAACAAAAAAAAATTATAACCTAAACTCAAAATTGAGAGATATAAACTTGGTTGTTAGATCTATACTCAGAATTGTTATAATACTTGTTGTAATTGTGATAAAACTCAGAATTGCGATTTTAAACTCAATTGTATGATATAAACTCAATTGTACGATATAAACTCAATTGCGTGATATAAACTCAATTGCGTGATATAAACTCAATTGCGCGATATAAACTCAATTGCGCGATATAAAGTCAATTGCGCGATATAAACTCAGAATTGCAAGATATAAACTCAATTGCGCGATATAAACTCAATCGTTAGATATAAACTCAGAATTGCGAGATATAAACTCAATTGCGTGATATAAACTCAGAATTGCGAGATATAAACTCAATTGCGTGATATAAACTCAAAATTGCGAGATATAAACTCAATTGCGTTGTATAAACTCAAAATTGCGTGATATAAACTCAATTGCGAGATATAAACTCAATTGCGTTATATAAACTCAAAATTGCGAGATATAAACTCAATTGCGTGATATAAACTCAAAATTGCGAGATATAAACTCAGTTGCGTTATATAAACTCAAAATTGCAAGATATAAACTCAATTGCGCGATATAAACTCAATTGTTAGATATAAACTCAAAATTGCAAGATATAAACTCAATTGTTAGATATAAACTCAAAATTGCAAGATATAAACTCAATTGCGCGATATAAACTCAATTGTTAGATATAAACTCAAAATTGCAAGATATAAACTCAATTGCGTGATATAAACTCAATTGTTAGATATAAACTCAGAATTGCGAGATATCAAGTCAAGTCTGCTTTATTGTCAATTCTTCCACATGTACAGTACATACATACAGAGAATTGAAATTGCGTTACTCTCAGACCCTTGGTGCATACAGTTAACATTAAACACTGACAGTAGACGTTCAAATACAGATAAATACAGTTTAAACATATGTACATACAAACTATACAGATATACAAATGAGGACATTGTAGAAAAATAAAAAAGAGATAGATAAAGTGGCATAAGGCACATGGCAGATAGAGTGCAAACCAGTTAAATAAAACAAAACTGTGCAGATATATGTGTAGTGCAAAAAAAGAACAGTCTTTTATCAGACTGTCAGAAGAGTTAGTTTACAGACAATGCTGGATGAGGTAGAGATCAGTCCAGTGCTGCACAAAGTGACTGGTGCGGGTCACAGTTTGTAAGGGGGGGGAGGTTCTGGGGGTGTGGGGAGCTGGGGGGGGGGGTCGTAGTGTCAGAGTTCAGTGTTGCGTGGGGTAAAAGAGGGGGGGGGGGGGCAAGGACGGGAGGGAGTTCAGCTTCCTGACAGCCTGATGGATGAAGCTGTCCTTCAGTCTGCTGGTCCTCGCCTGGAGACTCCGCAGTCTCCTCCCTGATGGCAGCAGACTGAAGAAGCTGTGTATCGGGTGGGTGGGATCACCTGCAATGCTGAGGGCTTTGCGGGTGAGACGGGTGCTGTAGATGACCTGGAGGGAGGGGAGAGAGACACCAATGATCTTCTCAGCTGCTCTCACTATCCGTTGAAGGGCTTGCGGCAGGACGCGTTGCAGGCGCCATACCACACAGTGATGCAGCTAGTCAGAATGCTCTCGATGGTGCCCCTGTAGAAGGTGCACATGATGGGGTCGGGGCTCTGGCTCTTCTGAGTTTGCGGAGGAAGTAGAGACGCTGCTGTGCTTTCTTGGCCAGTGCCGCAGTGTTGTTAGTCCAGGAGAGGTCCTCTGTGATGTTCACACCCAGGAACTTGGTGCTGCTCGCTCTCTCCACAGTCGCACCGTTGATGGTCAGAGGAGCATGCTGAGTGTGCACTCTCCTGAAGTCAACAAAAATCTCCTTCGTCTTCTCCACATTCAGAGAGAGATTGTTGTCACTGCACCACCCGGCCAGGCGGCTCACCTCGCTCCTGTAATTTGTCTCATCTCTGTTGCTGATGAGACCCACCACAGTCGTGTCATCCGCAAACTTAATGAAAAGGTTAGAGTTGTGTGACGGTGTGCAGTCGTGGGTCAGCAGAGTGAAGAGGAGGGGGCTCAGCACACATCCTTGGGGGGCCCCTGTGTTCAGTGTGATGGTGCTGGATGTGTTACTGCCGACCCGTACTGCCTGAGGTCTTCCGGTCAGAAAGTCCAACAGCCAGTTGCACAGAGAGGTGTTGAGCCCCAGCTGGACCAATTTGTGAGTGAGCTGCTGAGGGATGATTGTGTTGAATGCTGAACTGAAGTCTATGAACAGCATCCTGACATATGAGTCTTTTTTTGTCCAGATGTGTGAGGGCTGGGTGGAGGGCAGTGGCGATGGCATCATCGGTCGAGCGGTTGGACCTATATGCAAACTGGAAGGGGTCCAGGGGTGGGGGGGGGCAGACTGTTGCATGACTAGCCGTTCAAAGCACTTCATGAGAATAGGAGTGAGTGCTACTGGACGGTAGTCATTGAAGCAGGATGGAGATGACTTCTTCGGGACTGGAATGATGGTGGTAGCTTTGAAGCATGTGGGGACAACAGCCTGACTTAGTGAGATGTTGAAGATGTCTGTGAAGACATCAGTGAGTTCCACTGCACAGTCTCTCAGTACACGCCCAGGAATGTTGTCAGGACCCGGAGCTTTGCGTGCATTGATCCTGCTGCGGGATCTCCTCACGCTGTGCGGGGACAGCGTCATCATCTGGTCGCTGGGAGGAGGTGGAGTCTTCTGTGCAGTGGTGCTGTTTTGTGCCTCAAAGCGAGCAAAGAAGGCATTCAGCTCGTTCAGCAGGGGGATGGTGCTGTCACAGGTCTGTGGTGGGGGCTTATAGTCCGTAATGGTAAACTCAATTGTGCGATATAAACTCAATTGTAAGATATAAACTCAGAATTACGATATAAACTCAGAATTACATGATATAAACGCAGAATCGCATAATATGAACACAGAATTTTGATATAAACTCAAAATTATTTGATATAAACTTAATTGTTAGATATAAACTCGAAATCGCGATATAAACTGTTCCTGTGGCTCAGTGGTAGAGCATTGCGTTAGCAGCGCAAAAGTTTGTGGGTTCGATTCCCAGGGAACACACATAGTGATAAAACATGTATAGCCTGAATGCACTGTAAGTCGCTTTGGATAAAAGCGTCTGCTAAATGCATAAATGTAAATGTAAAATGTAAACACAATTACAAGATATAAACTGAGAATTATAAGCTATAAACTCAGTTGATATAACTCAGAATTACAATATAAACTCAGAATTGCGAGATACACTGCCCGTCCAAAATAAAAGTCACCACCTGGATTTAACTAAGCAAATAGGTAAGATCCTCCCATTGGATAATTACTGCATGGATGATTATGTTATGTGCCCAAAGAATGAGGTTAGCTTGACTACCTGAATATACTGAATGACCAGGTTATTCCATCAATTAATTTTTTCTTCCCTGATGGCACGGGCATATTCCAAGATGACAATGCCAGGATTCATCGGGCTCAAATTGTGAAAGAGTGGTTCAGGGAGCATGAGACATCATTTTCACACATGGATTGGCCGCCACAGAGTCCAGAGTCAGACCTTAACCCCGTTGAGAATCTTTGGGATGTGCTGGAGAAGACTTTGCACAGCGGTCCGACTCTCCCATCATCAATACAAGATCTTGGCGAAAAATTAATGCAACTCTGGATGGGAATAAATGTTGTGACATTGCAGAAGCTTATCGAAATGATGACACGGCGAATGCGTGCCGTAATCAAAGCTAAAGGCGGTCCAATGAAATATTAGAGTGTGTGACTTTTTTTGGGGACGGCAGTGTATAAAGTCAGAGTTCCTACCCTAAATAACCTTCCATAGGTTTTGTTTTTGTATTTCATAATGTGTAAATGATGACTATCACTGTTTTATTTTACCATAACAAAGACAGAGCGAAATGTGTCTTTAAACCTGTGCACATTTCTGACATTTATGGTCAAAATTAAACGTTTATCTGTTTTAATGCAACAGTAATAAACACAAAACTGTTTTATATTCAGAGCGCGATCGGTTCAGTGGTTTCATTCTGCTGTTTATAGCGCGAGACTCTCAGTTCAAGCCTTTATGAATTCGGCTGAAAATGAGGTTGTTTTGCACAGCATTCTGTGGCTCTGTCCTGCAGTTTTCATCTGTTGGGATCTCGTATTTCCCCGTAATTGGAGCGGGATGACTTTCATGTTGAGCTTTATGGCTGGTTTGTGGCAGAAATCATCATGTACGCTGCTGTGGTGTGGTGCAGTTATATAATAGACTATCAATCATTTCAATTGAGCTGTTAGTGAGAAAGCGTCCGGCCTCCGGCTCTAATCAATGAGCCACTTCATGTGTTCTTCAAGACTCAATATTATCCCTCTCCGTTATTATATTGAGAAACCGCTCTAAATAAGTTGTTGATTTATGAACGCTGAGTTTTGATTGGGAATCAGTCTGAAACGTGCATTCACTGATCTTCATTGATTTTAACGGTTTATTCTTGCTGTAAACCAACAATAATCAGATACAACTTTGGTTAAAAGTCAACATATAATGTTGCTTTTCTGTTTAGAAAGGTTGCATTATTTGATCAGAAATACTGGAAAAAATGTGAAATATTATTATAATTTAAAATAACCATTTTCTATGTGAATATGTGTTAAACTGTAATTTATTTCTGTGATCAAAGCTGTATTTTCAGCATCATTACTCCAGTCTTCAGTGTCACATGATCTTCAGAAATCATAATAATATGCCGATTTACTGCTCAAGAAGCATTTCTGATTATTATCAATGTTGAAAACAGTTGTTCTGCACAATATTTTTATGGAAACTGCGATACATTTTATTTTTCAGGATTCACAGATTAATAGAAAGTTCAAAAGAACAGCATTTACTTTAAATGGAAATCTTTTGTAACATTATAAATGTCTTTACTGTCACTTTTGATCAATTTAGTGCATCCTTCATGAATAAAAGTGTTAATTTTTTACTTACCATAAAATTTTGATTGGTAATGTATAACAGTTCCCACAAAAATATTGTGCAGCACAACTGTTTTCAACATTGATAATAATCAGAAATGTTTCTTGAGCAGCAAATCAGTATATTATTATGATTTCTGAAGATCATGTGACACTGAAGACTGCAGTAATGATGCTGAAAATACAGCTTTGATCACAGAAATAAATTACTGTTTAATAGACATTCACATAGAAAATGGTTATTTTAAATTATAATAATATTTCACATTTTTTCCAGTATTTTTGATCAAATAATGCAGCCTTGGTGAGCAGAAGAGACTTCTTTAAAAAAAAAAATAAAGATTATTTTTTATTATTATGTGTGGACTTTAAACCAAAGTAATGATGCTGAAAATGCAGCTTTGATCACTGAAATTAATTAAATTTTAACACATATTCACATAGAAAACAGTTATTTTAAATTATAAAAATATTTCACATTTTTGTACACTATTTGTTTTTGTTAGAATAAAAGCAGCCTTGTTGAGCAGAAGAGACTTCTTTCAGAAACAAGAAAAACTGATTCCCAGCTGAACGTTTAGTGCGCAGCAGTTCATTATATACACATCAAACATCAGGTGGTGATTGTTTTGAGTGTTTGATATCTTTCATCTTATTACTGCGCTGAGCTGAACGAGGCAGCGATGTGTGTGAATATGATTCGTGTTAAATCAGCCTCGCCGCCGGCTCGTGCCAGACGAGGCATCTGGTGTTTGTGGTGTGCTGAGGGACTCTTTATCGCCCCGTCGCTCGTGTCTTTGGCTCCTGACACGATGACCCAGTTACGACCGGCTCAATCTCACCACCATCTGACCCCTTTACTCACAAAACACCGAGAGACCCCATATACTGCTTCTGAGGGTGTGAAACTGCTCCAATATCTGATGCACTGAAAAACACTGATGTGATATTTATTGCTCAGACGGAAATTTGACAAATGGTTCAAAATACACATTGATTTAATAAAAATTTCAAGTCGAAGAAAGTAGTAATTGTGTTTTATTGTATAACACACTCCAGTAATCTTTCATTTATTTACAACTTCAAAATATATTTTTTTACAATTTATTCAGTAAAAGTTGAGACTGCCAGAATTTCTGGTTTATTTCTAGCTTTTCTTTGCATTTCTCTTGTTTTTTTCAGAAGTTGAGATGGTCTCGTCCTGCTCTCCTCGTTTAGATGCTAATTATGAGTTTAATATCTTCATTCACTAAGCTGCCGTATCATTATTTCTCTCCAGTAGTTCTGCTTCACAGAAACATGAATATGAGTTTAATACGCCAAGAGAAGTTTAATATAATTACAACAAGAGGCTGTTATTTTACAGCATTATTACAACGTTTTATTCCAGTGTTATTTTAGTATCACTGAGATATTATAGTTTTATTAATATTTTAAATCAGTTTTTATTTTTATATTTCTTTTTTTCATTATAATTTTGTTTTTGTAATTTTGTTATTTTTAAGTTTTTTAAACAATTTTTATTTCAGTTTTCATTTTAGTATCACTGAGATATTATAATATTATTAATAAAACTTTATTTTAAATCAGTTTTTATTTTTATATTTCTTGTTTTCATTATAATTTTATTTAAGGTTTTAGTAATTTTGTTGTGTGCTTTTGTTATTTTTAGTAGTTTTTAAAATATTTATTATTTCAGTTTTCATTTTAGTTATTTTAATATCTCAATATGAAAATCAGAAATGTTGCCTTGGCAACTAGATACTTAATTTTTTTTTTGCCTAATTGTAGTAAAACATTTATTTCAAGTAACAAAAATGTTTTTTTTTTATTTAGTATTTTAACTTTAGTTTTAGTTTACTATAATAACCCTGTATTATTTAACAACACACATTTTGTAAAATATATATATTTTTTTATATATGTTATATATATAATATATATATATATGTTTATATATGTTTCATAAAAAATACTATGTCAGTCTTTTTAACTTCAAAATTTCATGATTAATTCAATGTGTTTGTATTAAAAAAAATTAAATGTAATTTTATTATCAATTTCTGAGTTAATTTTTTCAATGTAGTTCTATCTTTGTTTTATTCCCTGAAATTATTTACCAAAAAAGTAGAAACGTATCTAAAATACAGTAAAAATCAAGGTGAAATAAGGTAGATTATTGTTTTACTGTAATGACTGATATTAATATTATATTTGATGTTGTATTATTTTGGGGGAGATGCTTTTATCTGGTTTATTTTAGTGCTCCAGGAGATTAATTAATTAATTAATTATAAAGAAAAACAAACAGCACTGAATCAAACATCACATTCAGACTGAAAACTAGCGTTGTGTTTGATTCAGTGCTGTTTGTTATTAATTATGCCGTTTACTAGTAATTTCTAAGTGTAGTTGTCATTATGCAGTCTAGTACTGGTTAATCTGTTTAATAGTCAGTAAGTTCTCTTAACTAGTCTTTCAGTGATCTGCATGTTCCTGATTGTCTTCTGGTCTCCGTCCGTCCTTGTGTGTGTTTGCCTGAGGCCAGACTTAATGAAGCCATCACTCATCTCAAACGCTTGATCTTCTGCTCGTTTGGGGGTTTAATTGTTTTTCGGTGAATCTGAAGCATGATGGATCGAGCCGTCCGTTCCTGAAGAGCAGAGGACGCTTGTTTTCCAATTATTGCCTCAAACCTGAGATGAAATCTCAAACTCCTGCTCTCGTCGATATATACAGATTCTCCGAGCGCATCCGATACGAACAGAGCTGAGTTTGCTTTAATAACATTCATGTTTCTGATTTGAATTCAGAAGCTGCGTGACTTTGTAAACTTCGTTAATGAAGTCAAACGACAGGCCGGGAGTCAATAATTGATGCTCGACTCTCTCAGCGTTCAGAGGTTTATGGGTGATCGTAGGTGCTTTAGAGAAACAAACTGGTTAGTATTTGAGGATTTAATTCAGAAATGGTCCAGGAACTTAATTGATGATTAATTGACGAAGAGTTGTTGTGCTAATATTTCCAAGACTGCCAGATAAAATATCAAAAATTAGGGTTATTAACAGTAACTAAAACTATTAAAATATTTTGGTACTTGAAATAAAATAAACATTAACTGTTAAAAAGTAAAAAAAAATATATTTTATTAATAAAAACTATATATAAATTAATAAAAACTATATAGACATATTAATAAAGGACAAACACACAAATAAAAAAATCTAAATTATTAAAACCAAAAAAAAAAAAAAAAAATTAATAACAACAAAATTACTAAAACTGAAACAATCACTAATTATTTTAATTAAAAAATTAATTTAACTAAAAACTAAACTAAATTTAAAATATAAAAGCAAAATGTAAATGTAAAACGAAATTGTAAAAGAATAAAAACTAATTAAAATGACAAAAATAAAAAATTACTAAATCAATAAAACACAGTAAAATATCTAAATAAATAAATGAAATGATTAAGCCAATAAAAACCATTAAAACATGACTAAATAAATAAAAATACTAATTAATTTATTAATGTAATGATATAAAAAATACTAATACAGTTTTAAATGGCTAAAACTACATTTACAATATAAATGGAAAATATTAATATAAATAAACAAAATGACTAAACCAATAAAAATTGCAAAAAAAACTAAATAAATACAAAAAATAAATAACAAACAAACAAAAGTACTAAACCTAAAAAACAAAAAAAAATACTAATTAAATTTTATATTTTTAAATGACTAAAACTAAATCTAAAATATGGATGGAAAATATAAAAAAAAAATACTTAATAAAAACTAAGAAAAAAAATCACAACTTTTAAAACTTTTAACTAAAATTTAAATATAAATGGAAAGTAATTAAAAAAAAGTAATTCAAAATATACTCTAAAAAATTACATTAATAATATATTTGTGACTTTGTCAGAGATGCAGTTGATCTGGGACACGATCAGATGGTTCTGTAGGACCTGTCTGTCTCTGTGTCTGTGTTCGGAGGCGTCTCTAATGTGTTGATCTGGGACACGATCAGATGTTTCTGTAGGACCTGTCTGTGTCTGTGTCTGTGTTCGGAGGCGTCTCTAATGTGTTGATCTGGGACACGATCAGATGTTTCTGTAGGACCTGTCTGTCTCTGTGTCTGTGTTCAGAGGCGTCTCTAATGTGTTGATCTGGGACACGATCAGATGTTTCTGTAGGACCTGTCTGTCTCTGTGTCTGTGTTCGGAGGCGTCTCTAATGTGTTGATCTGGGACACGATCAGATGTTTCTGTAGGATCTGTCTGTCTCTGTGTCTGTGTTCGGAGGCGTCTCTAATGTGTTGATCTGGGACACGATCAGATGTTTCTGTAGGATCTGTCTGTGTCTGTGTTCGGAGGCGTCTCTAATGTGTTGATCTGGGACACGATCAGATGTTTCTGTAGGACCTGTCTGTCTCTGTGTCTGTGTTCGGAGGCGTCTCTAATGTGTTGATCTGGGACACGATCAGATGTTTCTGTAGGACCTGTCTGTCTCTGTGTCTGTGTTCGGAGGCGTCTCTAATGTGTTGATCTGGGACACAATCAGATGGTTCTGTAGGACCTGTCTGTGTCTGTGTTCGGAGGCGTCTCTAATGTGTGTCAGACGGTCAGAGCTGATGACGTGTGTCCGGCCGGAGATTGAGAGGCCGCTGAAGCACCGCAGGATCATCATTAGTCAAACACGCTTTCATTTCAGAGGCGTTTCACAGCTAACTTCAGCAGCGTTATTTATGAGCGCTGCAGGACACTGTGTGATTGTGTTCTGCTGGGTTGAAGGCTTTCCATCTGTACACTGTTGATTTCTGTGTAATTAACCAGGGGGGTGAGTTTGGGTGCAATTATCAGTTTGACCAGGAACAAACACTTCTCAATTCAATTCAGTGCCACACAAATTACACGTGCACTTACAAATTACATTTGCAAAGTGCTTCAGAAAAATGACATTTTCTGTGTTACATCAAGGACGTTTTTGCTCTTTCTAAATAGAGTGTGCTTGCTATTTGATCATGCAATAAAGGGTTGTAGGTGGTTGCTAGGTCGTTGCTAAGGAGTTTAAAATGTTTTCAGTGTGTTGCTATGAGGTTGCTAAGACATTTTTATTGTTTCTAGTGCAGGTTTAGGATATTTGTGTGGTTGCTATGGCATTACTATGCAGTTGCTAGGGTGTTGTAGATGGTTGCTATGTGCTTCCTTGCTGTCTGGCATGAAAAGAGTCTCCAATCATGCAAAAAAAAGTGTTGTAGGTGGTTGCTAGGTCGTTGCTAAGGAGTTTAAAATGTTTTCAGTGTGTTGCTATGAGGTTGCTAAGACATTTTTATTGTTTCTAGAGCAGTTTTAGGATATTTGTGTAGTTGCTATGGCATTACTATGCAGTTGCTAGGGTGTTGTAGATGGTTGCTAGGTGCTTCCTTGCTGTCTGGATGAAAAGAGTCTCCAATCATGTGGAAAAAAGTGTTGTAGATGGTTGCTTGGCATTGCTAAGGAGTTTAAAATGTTTTCAGTGTGTTGCTATGCAGTTGCTAAGACATTCTGACTGCTGAGCACTGCAATACAGTTTTAGAATGTTTTGTGTGGTTGCTAAGGCAACTGCATAGCAACAGTTGCCTTTCTGATTGGCTGAGCACTGCAGTATAGTTTTTAGAATGTTTTGTGTGGTTGCTATGGCATTACTATGCAGGTGCTAGGGTGTTGTAGGTGGTTGCTAGGTGATTTCTTTGTCTGGTGTGAAAAGAGTTTCCGTGATCATGCAAAAAAAAGTGTTGTAGGTGGTTGCTAGGGCGCTGCTAAGGAGTTCTAAATGTTTTCAGTGTGTTGCTAGGTGCTTCCTCGATGGCTGGCATGAAAAGAGTCTCTGATCATGCGAAACATTAAAAAAAGTGTAGTAAGTGGTTGCTAGGGCGTTGCTAAGGTGTTCTAAATGTTTTCAGTGTGTTGCTATGCAGTTGCTAAGGCATTCTGATTTGTTGAGCATTGCTAAAATGTTTAGAATGTTTTGTGTGGTTGCTGGGGCATTACTATGCAGTTGCTAGGGTGTTGTAGGTGGTTGCTAGGTGATTTCTTTGTCTGGTGTGAAAAGAGTTTCGGTGCTCATGCAAAAAGTGTTGTAGGTGGTTGCTAGGGCATTGCTAAGGAGTTCTAAATGTTTTCAGTGTGTTGCTATGCAGTCGCTAAGGCGTTCTGATTGGTTGAGCACTGCAGTATAGTTTTAGAATGTTTTGTGTGGTTGTTATGACATTACAGTGCAGTTGCTAGGGTGTTGTAGATGGTTGCTAGGTGCTTCCTTGGGTGGCATGAAAATAGTCTGATTATGCACAACATTCAAAATAAAAGGTCGCTAGGGTGTTGCTAAGGCATTATAAATGTTTTAGAGTGTTGCTATGCAGTAGCTAAGACAATCTTATTGTTTCTAGAGCACTGCAATGTAGTCTTTAGAGCGATTTATTTGTCTGGTATGAATCATGCAAAAAAAATTGTTGTAGGTGGTTGCTAGGGTGTTTAATTTAAATGTTTTCAATGTTGTTTTTAGAATGTTTTGTGTGTTTGCTTTGGTGTTTTAGTTGGTTGCTAGGATGTTGCCATGTGGTTGCTAGGGTACTTTTGGTGGTTGCTGAGGTGTTGCTATGCGGTTGCTAGGGTACCCAGGTAGGTTGCTAGGGTGTTGCTATGTGGTTGCTAAGGTACTTGAGGTGGTTGCCAAGGTGTTGCTATGCGGTTGCTAGGGTACTCATGTAATTGCTAGGGTGTTGCTATTGTACTCAGGGTGGTTGCTAGGGTACCTGGGGTTGTTGCTAGGGTGTTGCTATGTGGTTGTCTGGCATGTTCTGTTTCATCATCTGTTTTCTTGTGAAAACGGTGCGTCTGATCACTTAATAAAGTCACAGCACTCTGTCCTCACTCATGATGTGAATCATTCGTGTCTCTCTCACACACACACACACACACACACACACACACTCTGTTAATGTTCACTCTTTGCTGTATAACAGTAATTCTTGCCTAAGGTTCAGAACTTAAACACGGCAGCGCTCCTGAAATCGTTTCCCATTAAGGAGCGTCTCAGATTCTCCGGGGGCACATCTATTTGGACGGAAGTGTTCATCGGTTCCGAAGTGGAATCGCAGCCTCTGGGCGCCGCGGCAACGGCACGCCGAGGTTCCCATGGTGATACTATCTCCCATTTTAATTGAATCCTGGTCTGCGCTGACGGACAGCAGTTAAACTTCCCTGTGAGACTGTGAACCGATGCTTTAGATGTCAGCGAGCGTTTGAGGGGAATCCGTGTAGAATTGATTCACGGGTAGATACAGCAATGACAGGTGATTATTTTGGCATGTCAGGTAATGAAAGATCCAAGTATCACGTTAGATTCCTGCTGATCGGTAAAATGAACACATTAAATGATAATATATAGCTAACTGATTATTATAGCAGTGCTCCATGCAAAGCCATGCATTATGATTTTGTAACACTTCAATACTATAGTTCCCAGAAACTTACTGAAGTCATTGTTAGTAACTGTTTCTGATGGAAGTGAATCAGAGAGCGGCAGGAGGAGTAAAGGAGGTGAATGATGTTGAGTCTGATCTCCACACAGACCTTTGATCCGGTCCTGATCTGAACCCTCATGCTCACAGATCAGCAGCGTCTCAATACACTATAAATCTCTTCTGCTTTACAGAGAAAGAGAGAAGTGCTCATGTGTTGCTGTGTTGTTCTGTGGCAGAGAGAGATCTACCAGGATCCCAAGGTTCTGCAGGTAAACGGGGATCACGGGGAACGTCATTTGATTGAATAATGTTCCTCAGTTTATGATGAACACGTTTCATAAACTATTTGGCTGTCCATTGTAACACATACATTACTTTGTCAAATTAATTAATTCATTAATTTAAAATATATATGTACACTCTTGCACATTTACAGATTTATTTATCATTATTTAATATTTTTTACATTTATATGCACAAACATTACTGTTTTAATTTTATTTTTTATTTTATTATTAATTATTAATAATTAGTATTTACTTTATTTTTCTTTACTTTATTTATTTAATAGTCATTTTATGTATATGCACACTCATTACTTTTTAATTTTTTAATTGTATTATTATTTACTAATTATTTAATCATTATTATTATTATTTATTTTATTACTTTTTTATTTTTAACACATGCATACACACACTATTCTTTAAAAATATTTTATTATTTATTATTTTATTAGTATTATTTACTTTATTATTAATTATTATTGTTTTAATGTGCACACACAGATTACTTTTTATTTTATTAATTATTTTTATTATTATTATTTACTTTAAATTATATTATGTATGTGCATAAGTTGTATCTGTCTACAGAAATATTTTGCATTTAAGCTTTTAGATCAAAATATTTTTAAAATCACAAGGATCATAAATTCAGCCAAATGTGTCGTAATAATTATAAATTAATAATTTTCATATAAATATTGTATTAAATGCGTATATAACTAGTTTTAGTGATATCTATTGCTGTGATTCACTGCTGTAGTTCACGAGTGGATTGAGGCTGTTTCTAAAAGTTCAAAATCATATCAACTCGGTCTCACATTCATTTTACAATAAGTCTTCAGGGACGTAAAATAACTTGTCAGGGCTGTTTCTGAAATATGTTAGCAAATCAAAGTGAAATGAAAGTTCGCAGCAGCAGTGAAACCGGCTCCATTTCTCAAGGCGTCCGTCTCATCTCTGATTTAATTAACATCTGAGACGTCCTGACATTCTCCCGGCTCAGATATCACAGCTGACATTTACCACCGTTTCATTCAGAGCTCGACACAAAGCTGAATCTGAGAGAGGTACGAGCAGAATGAGACTCTCGAGTCAAGAGCAAATGTCAAAGGAGCAAATATTATAGTTATGATAGTGCACTTTGATTCTGTTCATCTTTATCCTCTCATTTTAACTGTATTCATACTTTTAAGTGCAAAGCATCTAATTCTATTATAAACTGCAGTTAAGGACCATTTACACCAATGATTATTACATTTATATGTATTAATTTAGCAGACGCTTTTATCCAAAGCGACTTACAATTGGTACAGATTATAATTATACCGATAACTATAACTACATAGTTTTAATAATCACTCTAACTTTAAGACAATAACGAAACCCAAATCACAACTATAACGATAACGACACAGAATAGTGATAATGAATTATTTTTTTCTAGCTGATGAACGATAAAAACATTGACAGCCAATCAGAATCCATCTTACATTACTAACGTTAATATCATACACTAATATATAGTTAGTTATTATTTTTATAGTTATGTTCTCAAGGCCCATTTACACCAAGGACGAGATCTATAACGATAAAGATATAGTTGTAAAAATCGTTTAGCTGATGAACGATTAAAAACATCGACAGCCAATCAGAATCCATCTTACATTACTAACGTTAATATCATACACTAATATATAGTTACAGTTATTATTTTTATAGTTATGTTCTCAAGGCTCATTTACACCAAGGACGAGATCTATAACGATAAAGATATAGTTGTAAAAATCGTTTAGCTGATGAACGATTAAAAACATTGACAGCCAATCAGAATCCATCCTGTTTTAAAGAGCTCGAGCATTTAAAGCGACAGGCCACAAAACTGCAGTGTGTCTATAATAACACCATGATATCGTCCTAATATAGTTATTGTTAAAGTTATCGCAATCTTTATAGTTATGTTCTCAAGGCTACTTTACGCCAAGGACAGTAACTTTAACGATAACGATATAGTTCTAAATCCACAACAAATCCACACCATAACTCTAATGATAACGATATAGAGGAATTATATAATTGGAACAGCTAATAAAAGATACAAATATTGACAGCCAATCAGAATCCACTGAATTTAAAGCGGCAGACGACAAAACTGCAGCACGCTTATAATAAACAACATTATCGCCTGCTGGTGCGGATGCAAATATAGTTATCGTTATAGTTATTGTATAGTTATGTTCACACCAAGGATGATGAAGATAGTGATACACTTTCAAAAATCGCTCTAACTCTAAAAAAATCACATCACAACTATAATGATAACAACACCGAATTATATTGTTGGAATCACTTTCAAGGCAATATTTTCCAACCAATCAGAATCCACAGACTTTAAAGAGCTCGAGCATTTAAAGCGACAGACAACAAAACTGCAGCGTGCTTATAATAACAGAACATTATCGTTCGTTGGTGTAGACGCTAATATACTTATTGCTCTCAAGGCCTGTTCACGCCGAAAACTATAACTGTAACGCTAACTATAAAGTTTTAATAATCGATCTGAGAGATAGCGGAGTCCACATCACAATTATAACGATAACGACAACGAATAGCGATATTGTTGTAATCGCTTTCAGAACAATTTTTTTCCGACTGATGTACAATAAAAACATTGACAGCCAATCAGAATCCACAGACTTTTATAGGAGCTTATAATAAACAATGTTATCGTCCGTCGGTGTGGACACTAATGTAATTATTGTAATAGTTATCGTTATCTTTATAGCTGTCGTTCTCGAGGCAAATATAATGATAACAAGTTCTAAAAACGCTCTAACTTAAGGACAATTATTTTTTTCAGCTTATGAACGATAAAAACATTGACAACCAATCAGAATCCACCGAATTTAAAGAGCGTGAGCATTTAAAGCGACAGACGGCAAAAATGCAGCGTGCTTATAATAAACAGAATGTTATCATCTGTTGGTGTGGACGCTAAAATAGCTATAGTTATCGTTCTCAAGACCTGTTCACAACAAGGACGATGAAGTTAACGATAAAGATATAGTTCTGAAAATTGTTCTAAATTTAACAGTTAAGGTCATTGCACACTGAGTCCAAAATTTTTGCACGTTAAAAAAAAAATATACGACCTCATGTGTCAATCACGTTTACACACTGCCTCTGAAACTTTCATTCGGCATTAAAAATCAGGATCAGGTTCGATTTTCTGCGTTTTCGCATCCGCAGCAAGCATTTTGATAGGAAAGGATGACGAATACAAAAAAAATAAATGATAAAAATGCATATGAAAATTTCGGACTCAAGGTCCTTGCACACTGAGTCCAAAATATTCATATGCATTTTTCGTATTTTTCATATTTGTCATCCTTTCCTATCAAAATGCTTGTTACGGATGCGAAAACGCAGAAAATCGAACCTGATCCTGATTTATTTTTTTTTTATGACGGACAAAAATTTCGGACTCAGTGTGCAAAGACCTTAACAAGTCCACACCACAGCTCTAATGATAACGATACAGAATAATATTATTGTTGGAATCACTTTTAAAAAATATTTTTTTCCAGCTTATGAACAAAAAAACCTTGACAGCCAATCAGAATCCTCTGAATTTAAAGAGCTTGAGAATTTAAACTGACAGATAAAATAACATAACTTAGAATAAATGCAATGTTATTATGCATTTGGTTGGATGCTAATATAGTTATCGTAATCTTTATATTCATCATTGTTAGTGTGAATCCAACCTGGCCTGCGAAACACAAGTGAGATCATTAATTTCCTAATTGTTTCTCCAAGAATGAAACAAATTCAGAGATATCTAAGTGCTTTAAAAAGCTCAGTTATTCATGAGAATAACTTTTTTCAGACCTCCATTCAGGTTGTTATGTGTCCAAGTTTAGTTCATGAAATTATAGCCTTTAATGCATCATCAGCGTTCCCTCGCCAGACAACTAAAGACAGACGAATGGAGTCATGCTGAGCCTGAATAGAGAGGACACGGCAAGCACATTCACAATTAATGCACATACAATCCAATTAAAAACAAGCCCATCGTTAGGACGTGACTTCATGCCAAACTTAACATATTCAGACGCTCATTTCCAGATCTCACACAGCATTTCTCCCACAAGGCTTTGTTTGCTTCATGTTTATTTAAGCTGTGTGTCAGATGCTCATTTAATATTCATGAGAAATGTAAGCGACCGCATTTACCATTCCACAAACAGGCTCCGCCCCCACTGCATACATTATTCATGAGCTGCTGTGCTCAAATGGACCGTAAACACACACACTATATCAGAACTCATACGACGCAGTCATAATAAAACGTCTGTCATTCATATTGTGTACAGTAACTGTTCGTGTTGCTCTGAATGAGAAAGGACTGAAATATCAATGCAAACAACAGTTTATGTCCACACTTGTGTGTTCTTCTATGTCAATTTCGTTAGACCTGAAGTTAAGATTTGAATTGCATATAAAATTGCCATTCATTTGGATTTCCCAGTTTTAACGTAAACTAACAAAATTATTGTAATGCGTATTTGTCAGCCACACATAAATGAAACAGATCAGATTTCTACTAAATACATACTAATAAACTGAATATGTTTGTAATACTAACCCGATCTCATGAAAGTGGGTTTCCATGGCATGATTTTCTGTTTCTATTTGTTCTACTCTTTATATGCAGAAATTGACTTTGGCGTATTTTTGATACGCAATTATTATATGTGACCCTGCAGCACAAAAGCAGTCATAAGTAACACAGGTATATTTGTAGCAATAGACAACAAAACATTGTATTTGTCAAAATTATACATTTTTAGGATATTAAGTAAAGATCATGTTCCATGAGGATATTTTGTAAATTTCCTACCATATATATCAAAACTTAATTTTTGATTAGTAATATGCATTGCTAAGAACTTCATTTGAACAACTTTAAAGATGATTTTCTCAATATTTTGATTTTTTTGCACCCTCAGATTCCAGATTTACAAATAGTTGTATCTCAGCCAAATATTGTCCGATCATAACAAACCATACATCAATGGAAATATTATTTATTCAGCTTACAGCTGATGCATAAATCTCAATTTCACAAAATTGAACCTTATGACTGGTTTTGTGCTCCAGGGTCAAATATGTACACTAAAATGTGTATTATATGCACGCCAATGTCAGTTTCTATGTATAAATAGCATGCAAAATACAAACAAATATATATATATTTTAATTAATTTGGCATATTAATTTGGCATTTGCTTATATCCAAAGTGACATGCATTGCATTCAAGGTATTTATTATTATTATTATTATTATTATTATTATAGCTATTTAAAGATTAAACTTTTTAATTACATTTTATTCATTTGGCAGATGATTTTATCTGAAGTGACTTAACTGTTGTTGCTATCAGGGATCTTCATTTTAAATAAGTGATGCTTTATTTTTTTATATTGCATGCAATAACGTTGTGCATATATATGTTTTGATTTAATTATAGCCTAAATCAAATCAAATGAATGCAAAAAGTTCTTAATAAACCATGCCATGATTTTTGAGTGCAGAAACCTGTTTCATTGATGCATGACTGACAAATATCCATCATTATACATTTGTTCATGTTGTAACACAAAAAGATGGAAGTTTTATACGCGATTCAAATTGTTCAATCCTAACTTTAGGATATTGTGGAGTGTGGTTTGAGATGCCGCTCGACGTCACGCTGCTAGATTATCAATGTTAGTAATAGAATGTGTCCGCTGGTGATTTCAGCTCATATTGAAGTCTTGTCTTTGGCGTCTGGCTGTGATCAGCAGGGAATAACAACACAGAGAGAATCAGACAAACCTCTGCTGTTCCTCTCTGACATCTGCTCAGATTCACTGCAGGAGAATCTCATAATGTCTCTGTTCTCTGGTGATTCGACTCTATTCTTCACAGATTCCCCCGGAGAGACAGACACTGAAGGGTTAAAGAAGCTCGAGTCGTAAACGCTTCCATGTTTGTGTGAACTCAAACGCTCTGAGCCTCTGGAGAACTGAACATTTCAGCGTTTATCTTCACAGGAGCTTTGGAAAAAATATCATTTAACCTTTAACAATATTTAATCTACAATATATCTTTATTTTTCTGAAATGATTTACTAGGGTGATTTTTGTCATTTCAACCAAACAATCAAACACAGTAAAATTGATCATTGTTTTATTATCCTGATTAATAATTGTTTTTAAATTTTTACTAAAATATTTTAATATATTAAACATGCCACACAGGTCTTTTGTGAACAGATTATGATGAATGATTTATGACAAATGATTCATCGTATCAAAGATTTGAAATGGTCAGTTTGAACGGATTCAATTAAATAATTACATTTTTTGCCACTAAAGGTTAAATAAAAGATGCTAAATAATTAGTGTTGCTTAATTTTAATTTGATTTAGTTTAGATTTTAAATCAAATTTTTGTTTTTCAGATGGACTGTTTATTTTATTTTATCCAAAGTGACTTACATTTTTTATGTTATTTTATTTTAGCTATTTAAATTGTATTTTATTTTATAATTTTTTTTTTTTTTTTTTTTTTTTTTTTTTATCCAAAGTGACTTACAGTACATTCAAGGTATGCATTTATTTTACCTTATTATATTTTAGCAATTTTAATTTTATTTTATTTTATCCAAAGTGACTTACATTTTTTATGTTATTGTATTTTAGCTATTTAAATTATTTATTTTATTTCATTTTATTTTATTGTATTATTTATTTTATTTTATTTAGTTTTATTTATTTATTTATTTTATTATTTTTATTTTTTTTATCCAAAGTGACTTACAGTACATTCAAGGATGCATTTATTTTACCTTATTATATTTTAGCTATTTAAATTTAATTTATTTAATTTTATTTTATTTATTTTATTTTATTTAGTTTTATTTATTTAGTTTTATTTATATATTTATTATTTATTTTATTTTTCTATTTTTTTTTATCCAAAGTGACTTACACTTTGGATTCAAGGATGCATTAATTTTACCTTATTTTATTTTAGCTATTTAAATTTAATTTATTTTATTTTATCCAAAGTGACTTACATTTTTTATGTTATTTTATTTTAGCTATTTAAATTGTATTTAACTTTATTAATTTGGCAGGTGATTAAACTTGACTTAACTCTAACACTGTTTTTATACTCAAGTTTAAATCCGAGATCCTAAATAATCTAAATAACTTAATATTGCCTATAAAATCATTGCACATGTTTGTGAATATTAATCTCTCGTGACTGTAAAGCAGTCGATATTTCTGGTGACCGTCCAGACGTTTGTCTGGTATAAACACAGCAGCAGCGCATGCATCTGAAACATTAATCATCTCTTTAAACATTCATAAGCACACAATCTCTGTGTGAAATATGGAGAATATGGGTCAATAAAAGCAGACATCATTCTTGTGTTTCACAGACAGTTTCTCCGAGAGACGGAAGGAAGGTGTTTCTATAGATATTAGTGTTGAATGATCTGATCTTCTCTGATTCAGATGTGTTTGAGGTCACATGTCTGTTGTTGTTTACTCCTCTAATTACACCAGCTGTATATTACAGAAATATCTGTTTAACGATCTCAATAAAGCGTTTACACAGAGCCGTTTGCTCTGGATGACGGACGGCCAATTATTCAGAAGTGCAGCGTGAACAATAAAGCTAGAGACGGAGGATTGATGATCTCTGTGTTCAGTCGATGATCAGACTCGCACCGGCTGTTGTGTTTCAGTAACTCAGGAGAAATATAAACACTACGAAGATATGAAATCAGATCAGATCATGAGATGTTGGATTGTTTTGAGACATGATTGAGATCTCTTCTGAAACCCTGGAGACAAATGTGATGTTCTCAGGAGATTTTATGCTCACTGCACTGTTTCTGTGTGAAGTTCACAAGCAGTTTCTGAGTGAAAATGACTGAAAAAAGTTTCTTTATTTTAAATCTAATTTAGGCTCATGTTTTGCAGATGGAATTCATTTATTTATTTACTTGTTTTCTTTCATTTGGAAAATGCTTTTGTCTAAAATGACTTGCATTGATTCAACGTATACATTTATTTTATCATGCAATGCATCTCACAGATGCTTTTATCCAAAGTGAACACTAAAGATTTATTTTATTTTTTATTTTATTTTTTTTATTTTTATTATTATTATTATTTTATTTTTTTATTATAATTTTTTTTTTTTTTTTATTATTATTATTTTATTTTTTTATTTATTTTTATTAAATTTTACTTTGACTTTGACTTGCACTGCAATCATGGTATACATTTAGTTACATTATATTTTATTTTATTTTATTTTATATTTTATTATTTTTATTTTATTTATTTATTTATTTATTTTTTTATTTTATTTTTTTATTATTATTATTATTATTTTTTTATTTTTTTTATTTTTTTTTTTTATTAAATTTTACTTTGACTTTGACTTGCACTGCAATCAAGGTATACATTTAGTTACATTATATTTTAGTTTAGTTTATGTTACATATATGTTTTAATCATGTGACGGATGCTTTCATCCGAAGTGGCTTATATTGCATTCAGGGTATATATTTATTTGACAGGACTGTTTCTCTGCAGTTCTAGTTCTCTTCTCCTGATGTTTTGTGTTGATCAGCATCATGTTCACAGTAAGTGTGATGTGTTCACGTGTTCATCAGGTGTGTGTAAGAACAGAGATCATTATTTGGTTTTAGAGCGGCTGCTGTTTGAGGTCAGAAGAGGTCAAGCACAAATATTGATCATCAGAGTAATTAATGAACATCATTAAAGCTTCATGAACACACACACAGTATATCTGTGCAGTTATTTGAGAGAAACAGCATCAGAGATCTTCAGTCTGGGGACTCGCTCTCGCTGTCTTCATCTCTGTGTCTTTCTCTCGCTGGTTTCTCTGCATCAGGAGGTCTGTGAGAGGTTTGTTCTCTTCAGACTCTGAAAGTCTGTATCTAAACACCGCTGTAATATCAGCTCCACGCTTGATTCTTCTCCGGCTCCCGGATGATTTGCTGATGTTCTTCAGGATCTCAGACTTTAAACCTGCAGCGTGATGAAAGTCTCACACATGTCTCTGAGCTTTGTGTCATAATTGCTGGAGTTTTATGATGTGATTTCTCCTGAGAAGAGTCTCAGTTACTAAACCCTCTTCTGGGTTTATCTCTCCATCGCTGACTCCTGTGTTTTATCTTAGTAACACTGCTCCTCCAGGCTCATGATCTGCAGTATATCTCTGTTTGTTTGTTTTCATTTGGTGTGAGAGTTTATATGCCAAGCGTCCTTGAGCACTGCAAAGGCACTATATAAATAACACCTATTATTATTTATCTGAAGCTACTTTAATTATATCAGTGGTATATTTTATTTAATTTTATTTTATTATTTTATTTTATTATTTTATTTTATTTTATTATATTTTATTATGGATTTGGCAGACGCCTTTCTCAGCAGCAACGTATACTGCATTCAAGATATTTATTTAGTATTTTACTTTATTATATTTGATTTTATTATGCATTTAGCATATGCTTTTATCTGTAGCAACATATGTTGCATTCAAGATGCACTTTTTTTTTCTTTTTTTCTTTTCTCTTTTTTTAAAAAATTGTATTTTACGAATTTGAAAGATGTTTTTACCTGAAGTGACTTACATGGCAATCAATATTTTTTATTTTATTTTATTTTATTATGGATTTGGCAGATGCCTTTCTCGGCAGCAACTTATACTGCATTCAAGATACTTATTTATTATTTTACTTCATTATATTTTATTTTATTTTATTATGCATTTAGCAGATGCTTTTATCTGAAGCAACATATGTTGCATTCAAGATGCACATTTTTTTCTTTATTTCTTTTCTCTCTCTTTTTTTAATTGTATTTTATGAATTTGAAAGATGCTTTTACCTGAAGTGACTTACATGGCAATCAAGATACTATTTTATTTTATTTTATTTTATTTTATTTTATTTTATTTTATTTTATTTTATTTTATTTTATTATGCCTTTCTCAGCAGCAACTTACACTGATACTTTATTTGATTATTTTTATTTAAATTTGTATTTATTTATTTATTGGCAATTGGCAGATGCTTTTATCTGAAGCAACTTATATTGCATTCAAGATGTCCATTTCTTCAATATACATTTAAAAGTTTTTTCTCTTCTTCTTTCTCTGCAGACGTTGCTGTTGTATTGTCAGTGTGCACGCTCCCATCATGTGTTTAGGATGTTGAAGGGTCTCTGCTGTAGATCTCAGCTTCAGGGAAACGCAGGGTTTGTTGTAATGCGATGTAAAATGATTTGATCAGGGTTCATCATTATCCAGCTCAAGGACAGCGTGGAGAGCAGACAGGATAATGCTGCATTTGCATATAGATTATGCTAAACCTCTGCATGCAGGAATCTGATAATTGGATGATGCCATGTTTTCTGTCAGGTCCTTTCTGGAGGAATGTGGCGGACAAACATGTGAAAA
>CM041815.1:29794645-29799645 GCA_023376895.1 Aspiorhynchus laticeps | reverse complement strand
CCTGACTGTAGTTTGAGAAGACTGTGAGTGTTGTGTGGAGACTGGTCATCATTCAGAGCAGGATCTGAAGCTTGGATCGGTCAGTGATTGCTCTGGACGTCTGGTGTAACCTCTCTCTCTCTGTGTTTGCTGTGCTCTGGTGGTCTCTTTACCGCTCTGAATGAGACTTGAGATGTTTCTGCTCCTCTGAGAGTCTGTGTGTGATGAAGCTGATGGAGGCTCTTCCTCTGTTCTTACCGTGGTAAAATCCTGTGGATCCGTCAGACTCTGATTTCTCTTCAGACTCTGTGTGTTTAGAGACGTGGGTCGTATGAACCTGATGAAGGTATTTCTGCAGGCGTCTGCTTTTGTGTATTTGCACTCATTTCATTATATATGAGGCTCTAAATGAATACTATAAGTCTGCTGTGTTGCGTAACGAACATGTGAGACTCAAAGCTTCAGATGAATGTTTTATGGGAACTTTGCTGTTGTGTAAATGTTCACAAATGAGCCAGTTTTAATGAATCGATTCCTTCTTGACCTCATCAGCTGTTCGAATCAATCTAATGATTCACTCACTCTCGAAATGAACTAAAAGAGAGTGAAAGATTCACATAAAGTTTAGTTTTATTGTCATACTTTAAAACACATCTGATTCCGCATATACTTATATAATAAGGACCAATATTGCTTTAAACATCTTCAAAAGAATTATTAAAGAAATAGAATCAAAACCAGGAATGTTCAGTTGCTTATGAACTCAAAAAGGGTGAAAGAATCACAGTTTAGTTTTATTATTTGTAATTCATACTTAGAAAGATATTATTATAATTCATAATTGTATTGTTTTTTGTTCAATAGCCTATTTTTGTATGTAGTAGCCTATATAATTCAGACAAAAATCGCGTTAAAATCTGTAAATGAATCTTTAGGAAACCAGAATCATTAAATTGAATCGGATCCAGGACTGTTCGGTTCCTTATGAACTCAAAACGAGCTCATAGAGTGAAAGATTCACATATCATTTATTGTTTGTAAATTATACTTTGAAACGCATACACGATTTAAACACATTTAAATATTTAAATAATATTGGTTTTGTTAAATATTTTGTTTATAAGACTAAATAATCTAATAAAAATCTTCAAAAGAATCAAAGAACCAGAATCATTTGAATTGAATCAGAATCGTTATGATTCACTCGATAAAGATCCCACACTGATATTGTCAGTGAAACTCTTTCTCCCACCATTTTGTGATTTAGATGACCTTTCTGTCAACTTTTAATATTCTTATAATATTTTTGCTTTAGTCTCATTTAAAATAAACCAGCGATCGGCTTCCAGTCAGTCCGAATCTTTTTCTTCGCGTGATTCTCGTTGGTTGTGACTGAAGTAGTTTACTTGGATAATAAAAAGTAGTAATAATAGTAGGGATAATAACTCAGTGATGTATTCCTCTCATCTTATTGGCTTGAGCTTGTATGGCTGTGAAATAAGGAGCGATTATGTCTCTGATGTATTTTCACGAGTCGATTCAATGAATCACTGAGTCGGACTCCATCCGCCGTTCGCTGAAGTGAATCAGATAAATGACTCGCTCAATTGAATCGGTTTGTTTGTTCTTTCGCTTTTCGCGCCTTCAGCCATGTTTACACGACACTGAGCTACTGGCTAAACTCGCTAGTTTGATAAGATTAACTGAAATAAGCAGAAAAAGTATGATGTTTACAAATTAAATAAGCATGTTTCCAATCCGAAGATGCTTTCCACATCAAAAACATCCAAATCTACAAGCATCAGGTGAGATAACTTTAACCGGTTTACTGCTAACTAATGAAACACTGCATTAATATGATGAGCTGCAGCTCAAATATATAAAACATTGTGCATTATGATCGGGTTTGTAGCTTAATTCACCTTATTTAAAATATTTTGACCACCGCATTTCAGTTGAAAGCATCGAGTCATCTCATACCATTGAAGTGAATGTTGAATTTATCAGTATATATTGTAATAAATATTTGAGAAATTATTGTATCTGATTGTATTAGTCTATATAGAGTGATAGTGAGTGTAAAAGAGCAATGAATTCAAACAGGTGAAGTGTGTTGAGTTGATTCACTGAGAATGATTCAGTTGAGTCGGTTCAGTGTTCATGAATCAGTCAGATGATCAGGTCTCTCCTCTTCTGCTCTGCAGGATCTGCTCATGGATCTCTCTGTCTCTGGAATGATTCAGTTGAGTCGGTTCAGTGTTCATGAATCAGTCAGATGATCAGTTCTCTCCTCTTCTGCTCTGCAGGATCTGTTCATGGATCTCTCTGTCTCTGGAATGATTCAGTTGAGTCGGTTCAGTGTTCATGAATCAGTCAGATGATCAGTTCTCTCCTCTTCTGCTCTTCAGGATCTGCTCATGGATCTCTCTGTCTCTGGAATGATTCAGTTGAGTCGGTTCAGTGTTCATGAATCAGTCAGATGATCAGTTCTCTCCTCTTCTGCTCTGCAGGATCTGCTCATGGATCTCTCTGTCTCTGGAATGATTCAGTTGAGTCGGTTCAGTGTTCATGAATCAGTCAGATGTTCAGTTCTCTCTTCTGCTCTGCAGGATCTGCTCATGGATCTCTCTGTCTCTGGAATGATTCAGTTGAGTCGGTTCAGTGTTCATGAATCAGTCAGATGATCAGTTCTCTCCTCTTCTGCTCTGCAGGATCTGCTCATGGATCTCTCTGTCTCTGGAATGATTCAGTTGAGTCGGTTCAGTGTTCATGAATCAGTCAGATGTTCAGTTCTCTCCTCTTCTGCTCTGCAGGATCTGCTCATGGATCTCTCTGTCTCTGGAATGATTCAGTTGAGTCGGTTCAGTGTTCATGAATCAGTCAGATGATCAGTTCTCTCCTCTTCTGCTCTTCAGGATCTGCTCATGGATCTCTCTGTCTCTGGAATGATTCAGTTGAGTCGGTTCAGTGTTCATGAATCAGTCAGATGTTCAGTTCTCTCCTCTTCTGCTCTTCAGGATCTGCTCATGGATCTCTCTGTCTCTGGAATGATTCAGTTGAGTCGGTTCAGTGTTCATGAATCAGTCAGATGTTCAGTTCTCTTCTGCTCTGCAGGATCTGCTCATGGATCTCTCTGTCTCTGGAATGATTCAGTTGAGTCGGTTCATGAGCAGATCCTGAAGAGCAGAAGAGGAGAGAACTGATCATCTGACTGATTCATGAACACTGAACCGACTCAACTGAATCATTCCAGAGACAGAGAGATCCATGAGCAGATCCTGCAGAGCAGAAGAGAGAACTGATCATCTGACTGATTCATGAACACTGAACCGACTCAACTGAATCATTCCAGAGACAGAGAGATCCATGAGCAGATCCTGAAGAGCAGAAGAGAGAACTGAACAATGACAAAGTCGCTGTAAATTCATTCATTCTTTCTTTTTTATTTTATAAATTATATACTGTATGTTGGCTATTTATATTATGCAATGCTATATGCTATCCAGACCGGTGGTTTTTAATACCTCAATAACATCTGATTTAAAGTGAAAAACTCAAGTGTGAGAGTGTGTGTGTGAGAGTGTGTGTGTGAGAGTGTGTGTGTGAGAGTGTGTGTGTGTGTGTGTGTGTGTGAGTGTGTGTGTGAGTGTGTGAGTGTGTGAGAGAGTGTGTGTGTGTGTGTGTGTGAGTGTGTGAGAGAGTGTGTGTGTGTGTGTGTGAGAGTGTGTGTGTGTGTGTGTGTGTGTGAGTGTGTGAACAGGTAATTTGAGTTTAAAGTGCTGGAAAAGCTTGAAAGTGCTTGAATTTGGAAAAGGTGTAAGAACCCTGTATATAACAAAATATTCAATATACAACTATTTCATATATGATAAAATAATGCAATGACAAATTCACTCATATTACACTTTTTAAAAATGTATAAATAGATGCATTTCACCTTGTTCTTATCATCAAAATAGGCATTTCTTTATCTTTTTCACCTTTCATTTAATTTGTCAGCAGCTTATTTTATTTTCCGATATGTAAATTAATCTGATTTATGATTTCTGGTGTGTCTATAATCTCCTTTAACATGTTTATTAATTTGTTTATAGACCTATTTTGTGTTGATTTTACCCCATTATTGTCACAAAAATAGGCCTTTTAAAACAAAATCTTTTTTAAGATCTTTAATTTTTTGTAATTGTTTGTTTGTTACATATGTTATATTTTAAGTATACGTGTGTGTATATCTCTCTCTCACTTTAAACGTGTTAATTTGAATCATTTGAGTGCACAGGGTGTTATATAGAGTGTTTGAATGTTTCTAATCTGCTCTCTTCCTGTAGAGACATTAATCCTGACAACTTCCTGCTGATGCTCACACGTGATTGGCTGATTTTGGCTCCGGTCTCCAGCTGAAGGACTGTTGCTTCAGGTATGTGGAACCCACTGTAGAACTATTGATTATAATATATATGTGTATATATATATATATATAATACCGATTTTGTTATGTCAAATTAGGTTATTTGTTACTGAACCCTGTCACTTTTAAGAAACAAATCATCATAATTATATGCAGTATAATTATATAATCATGTTCCATGGACACGCACGCATTTATAGTGATTATATGAGTGGTTTAGTTAGCATGATCAGTGGCAGACGTTTCTTCATGTCAGTGCAACAATTCAATAAACAAGAAATAAATAGTAATTTATTTTGTAGAGACAATATTGTCTTTGTTGCTTTATTTCGATAACAAAAATGGTTCCAAACAAAGCCATGTTTTGTGTTTCTGCAGAAATACTGAATGAATTTGTGTTTTGAACAAATCGAGTCAATGATTCACTGATTTATTCAGAAAAAGTGTCTTCAGTCTTTTTAAATGAATCAATTGAATAAATGACTCAGCGATTCACTTATTAAAACAGCGGCTTGTCACCACCTACTCATATTTCTATATTAAGTTGTTTTTTTAATATTTAAAACATTAATGTCATAACAGTGTTTAGGCAATTTGTAAGTGCAGTGTAAAT
>CM041815.1:29767145-29792145 GCA_023376895.1 Aspiorhynchus laticeps | reverse complement strand
AATATAAATTTTTGCTATCACTTCTTATCAATTTGACACATCCTTGATATATTAAATTTTGAATTTCTTTCAAAAAAAGAAAGATGATTTCTGAAGATCATGTGACACTGAAGACTGGAGTAATGATGCTGAAAATTCAGCGCTGCATCACAGAAATAAATTTGATTTTAATGTATATTAAAATAGAAAAATTTTAATAATAATATTTCACAATATTACATGTTTTCATGTATTTTTGATGAAATAAATGCAGCCTTGATGAACATAAGAAACTCCTTTAAAAATCGTTCTGATCCCAAACTTTCGACCGGTGGTGTATATACACACACATATTTACAGACTGAGTCATTAAGTCCCTGATTGCTGTTTTGCAGTCGGACTCTGACGAAGGCTGGGGAATAATACGGAGGTGCTGGTGTTCCTGACTGGATCTTACAGCATCATACAGAGTGGTTTCACTGGCCTTGAACAGCCCCGGGTCCTCTGTGCATCACATTGTGCACAGATTGAGCAGAGGAGTCGTCAGTATTGTGAGGAGGCTGATTGCTTTCCTCACCGCGGATGACTTGGAGACAGTGGGAGCAGGTTTTGCCCGGCGGGCTGGTTCTCCATGTGCTAGCTGGTGCAATCAGGGCCGTCCTTAGGGTCCCATGCTTGAGGACCAACCCCCAACCCAAGGAACGAGATCGAGAACGTTCGGGGAAGCTGTTTGACTCTGTCCAGCTGCAGGCCGTCACTGACCACCAGGGAAGCTTCTTGACATCTTTGTTGGATATCCGGGGTCTGTGCTCGATGCCAGTGTGCTGAAGAACAGCCCTGTTTACACTGACCATCTGTATTGATCCAGAAGCTGTGGAGGATCATGACCCACCTGAACCTTTAAACCCAGAAGCCAGCGCAGGAGAAGATGTGCAGACAATCTGACCACAGCTGTGTCCACACCAGACAACTGTGTGCCTGCTCTTCATGAGCATCATTACCTGTGGGACAATTAAACAGACTGCCTTTATTAACCCCCCGGAGCCGTGTAGAGCGCTTTTTATGATGGATGGATGCACTTTATTGGGATGCACAAAATCTCAACAGCCATTCACTGCCATTATAAAGCTTGGAAGAGCCAGGACATTTTTTTATATATAACTCCGATTGCATTCGTCTGAAAGAAGAAAGTCATATACACCTGGGATGGCTTCAGGGTGAGTAAATCATGGGGTGATTTTTGGGTGAACTATCCCTTTAATATGTCAATAGTTAGGTGTGTATGTGTTGTGAAGTGCAGTAGCAGTATTTAGAGAGGTGCACTGCATCTGTGTGCTCTTGTGATGAAAATGCAAGCAGCTTTTTCAGGGTTGATGAAGGTAAATATAGGACTTTTAAGACCTATTTAGACACTGTATTTCACTCTGTTATATCACTGTATACACGTCTTCCTCCGCCAGCACCAAGACTTCTGTCGAGCCTCCTCGCGGCTGCACGTGGTAACTGGGGATATTGCATTGTGTGTGAATTTGTATCGGAGTTCATTGAAATTCTAGCAAAATATCACAAATCTTACTTGGGGGCTATATTTATTAAAGCTAAATTACTTTATTTTTTCCCTCTTATATATGCAACCCAAATTTGAAGTCCTTATCTTGAACACATACAGTGGAAGAAACCTATTTTGATGAAGTGAGGCTCTATAAATGAGATTTCTAGAAGCATTTACATGTTAACCTCGAATTGCTTTTGGATCTTTATTTTAAAAAGTTCATTTTCCTGACACTATTATAAAAATGTTTCCTTTTGGTGTTGTTTTAAGCTCTGTTTGACTACTTTATGGAAAAAGTGATTAGTGAAAAGTGAAAAGCTTTGTGCTTCTTATCTGCGTGGCATTAAAATTAAAAATAAAACTAATACATTTTAAAGTTGACTTGGTGTATGAGTATTTCTCTAAAGCGTTTTGGGGATTTTGGTCTGTTTTGCTTCCATAACATGTATCCTTTTTAGGACTAGTGGAAATAAATCACCAAAATACACATTTAAGGGTTTATTTATTACACTTTTTGCAGTTTTAGGACAGGCAAACTCTCTTAGGCTTGTTTAAGTTGTGTTTTTGTCATCAGAAATGATTTAATAACTGGTAAGTTTATAAGTATTCGGATCATTCCTGTTGACTAAAGTATGTTCGCTCATGTTTTGTGTTGCATAAAATAAATCATTGTAAATGTTTAAACTGGTTGGACTGGTCTGTTTTGATGTGTTTAGCTGTAGTGTGTTTTTATATGTGTTGCATTTTATAAATAAGTAATTGTGCACAAAAACCAGTTTAAACCAGCCCAGTGTGGTTAGCTGGTCTACTGAGATGAATAAACTGGTTGGACTGGTCTGTGTTTATGGTTTTTGGGACCAGCAAATCATATTAGACTGGTTTAAGTTGTTTTTTTGTCACCGCTTTGTTGAAAAAAAGAAAACGGCTTAAACCAGTTTTAACCTGGTTTTGACCAAATAGGCTGGTCTGTTTTGACTTTTTTTGGGACTGGCAAACTGTCTTTGGCTGGTTTAATTTGTGTGTTTTTGTGTTTGTTTGTTTTTTGTCATTATATGTGTTGTATAAAATTAGTAATTGTAATGCAAAAAAAAAAAAACATCTTAAACCAGCCTTAGGCAGTTAGCTGGTTTTGTTATGGTTTTTTGGGGGCACATTTGGGACCAGCAAATCATCTTATGCTGGTTTAAATTGTGTTTTTGTCATTAGGAACCATTCAGTTACTGTAAACTATCAATATGTGGTGTGTTGTATAAAATGAGTAATTGTAATGCACTTAGTTAATTTTAACTTTGTTAAAAAAACATCTTAAACCAGCCTTAGGCAGTTAGCTGGTCTTCCCCATTACGCTGGTCTGTGTTTATGGTTTTTTGGGCACATTTGGGACCAGGGGCCTGTTTCATAAAACAAGTTTACCAAATAAGCCAGGCTTATTTCAGTTATTCTGACTTATTTGAACTAAATCAACTGGCAATAAGTCAGACTAACTGAAATAAACCTGGCTTATTTGGTAAACTTGTTTTATGAAACCAAATCATCTTAAGCTGGTTTAAGTTGTGTTTTGTCACTAGGAACCATTCAGTTACTGGTAAACTATTAATATGTTTTGTGTTGTATAAAATGAGTAATAGTAAATGCTGCACCACTTGAATGAAAAACCAGCTTAAACCAGCCTAAGGTCTGTTTTGGTGTTTTTGGGACCATCAAACCATCTTAGCCTGGTTTAAGTTGTGTTTTTATCATCATATGCGTTATATAAAATGAGTAATTGTAAATGCTGAACTACTTGATTGAAAAACCAGCCTAAGGTGGTTAGCTGGTCTTGAATAAACTGGTTAAACTGGTCTTTGTTTGTGACTTTTAGGCACATTTGGGACCAACAAACCATCTTAAGCTGGTTTAAGTTGTGTTTTTATCATCATATGTGTTATATAAAATGAGTAATTGTAAATGCTGAACTACTTGATTGAAAAACCAGCCTAAGGTGGTTAGCTGGTCTTGAATAAACTGGTTAAACTGGTCTGTGTTTGTGACTTTTAGGCACATTTGGGACCAGCAAATCATCTTAAGCTGGTTTAAGTTGTGTTTTTGTCATTAGAAACCATTCAGTTACTGGTAAACTATCAATATGTGTTGTGTTGTATAAAATGAGTAATTGTAATGCACAACTTTGTTGAAAATCCATCTTAAACCAGCCTTAGGCAGTTAGCTGGTCTTCCCCATTAGGCTGGTCTGTGTTTATGGTTTTTTGGGCACATTTGGGACCAGCAAATCATCTTAAGCTGGTTTAAGTTGTTTTGTCACTAGGAACCATTCAGTTACTGGTAAACTATTAATATGTTTTGTGTTGTATAAAATGAGTAATAGTAAATGCTGCACCACTTGAATGAAAAACCAGTTTAAACCAGCCTAAGGTCTGTTTTGATGTTTTTGGGACCATCATACCATCTTAAGCTGGTTTAAGTTGTGTTTTTATCATCATATGTGTTATATAAAATGAGTAATTGTAAATGCTGAACTACTTGGTTGAAAAACCAGCCTAAGGTGGTTAGCTGGTCTTGAATAAACTGGTTAAACTGGTCTGTGTTTGTGACTTTTAGACACATTTGGGACCAGCAAACCATCTTAAGCTGGTCTAAGTCACGTTTTTGTCATCAAGTCTCGTGTTTGTACCTCTAAGCCGTGTGTGTTTTAATGTTTATTGCGATACTTCCATTGTAAGTGTCTACAAAAAGTGTAAACGTGTTAACATTATGCCCAGATCGTTCCTCTGAAGGCTTCTTTTGAGAGACGCAACAGACGTTTGCTTCTTCTCGGGAAGTTTTTCAGCTTTCTTATGGTAATTCCTGATTGTGTGGAGCGTAATGGAGTCTTCAGGGAGTCTAAAGCCGTTCCCGCATTAAACACACGCCGGGTGAAATCCTGCAGGAGTGACATTTCCGTTCTGCCAGATTAATAATGGAAACAGATTACAGACACCTCGAAGGGACAAACCAGACAAAACACAGGAAGGTTATTAAAGAGCGACGACGCCGGCGACATGTCAAATAACGGCAGCTGGGAACATATCAATATTTGATGGGCCTCTATCAAAGCGTGCAGCGAACAACACCGTCGTGTGTGTGTGTGTGTGTGTGTGTGTGTGTGGCATATGGCGGCGAGCGTAGCCCGCTTTAATGAGCTGTGTTATGAAGGCCTCCCATGGAGAATCTCACTGAGACTATTGATCTATGATTCAGGAGCCTGTAACGTCTCTCTCGGTGTCGGGAAACATCCCGATCTGACAGATGATCGCAGACAATAGCAGCAGAATTACCTCCTCAGCTCTTTATACCAAAGAACAACAACCGACCCATTTACTGCTCGGATGGGCTGGTTAACCGCCGTAACCGAACACCTGGCGAAGAGTGTGTAATTGTAGATGCGGCACAAGTTTGGTCAAAAACCAGCATAAACCAGGTGGTTACCCATATTCCCAACATGATTAAACTGGATGAACTCATCTTTGTTTATGATTTATGGGTACATTTAGAACCAGCAAGCCTGGTTTAAGTTGTTTTTGTCATCGGGAATGGTTTAATTACTGGTAAACTATCAATATCTTCTCATGTTTGTTGCAAATGCTGCACAGCTTTGAAAAACCAGCTGAAACCAGCCTAAGATGGCCAAATAGACTGCTCTGTTTTGATGTGTTTTAGCAGTTTTGGGACCAGCAAACCATCTTAGGCTGGTTTAAGTTGTGTTTTTGTCATTAGGAATGGTTTAATTACTGGTAAACTATCAATATTTTCTTATATTTGTTGTAAATGTGGCACAGCATTGAAAAAACAGCTTAAACCAGCCTAAGGCAGTTAGCTGGTGCAGCCTGTTTTGATGTTTTTGGGTATCTTAGACTGGTTTTAGTTGTTTTTTGTCAGCATACATTGTAAAAAAATAGTAATTGTAAATGGCCACAACTTTTAGCTTAAACCGGTCTAAGGTGAACAGCTGGTTTGGCCAAATAAACAGGTCTGATTTAACGAGTTTAGGCAGTTTTAGAACCCTAAAACCATCTTAGGCTGGTTTAAGTTGTGTTTTTGTCACCAGGAATGGTTTAATTACTGGTAAACTATCAATATTTTCTCATATTTGTTGTAAACGCTGCACAGCTTTAAAAAAACAGCTTAAACCAGCCTAAGATGGCCAAATAGACTGCTCTGTTTTGATGAGTGTAGGCAGTTTTGGGACCAGCAAACCATCTTAGGCTAGTTTAAGTTGTGTTTTTGTCATCAGGGATGGTTAAATTACTGGTAAACTATCAATATGTTCTCATATTTGTTGTAAACGCTGCACAGCTTTGAAAAACCAGCTTAAACCAGCCTAAAGTGGTTAGCTGGTGCAGCCTGTTATGATGTTTTTGGGTATCTTAGACTGGTTTTAGTTGTTTTTTGTCAGCATACATTGTAAAAAAATAGTAATTGTAAATGGCCACAACTTTTAGCTTAAACCGGTCTAAGGTGAACAGCTGGTTTGGCCAAATAAACAGGTCTGATTTAACGAGTTTAGGCAGTTTTGGAACCATAAAACCATCTTAGGCTGGTTTAAGTTGTGTTTTTGTCACCAGGGATGGTTTAATTACTGGTAAACTATCAATATCTTCTCATATGTGTTGTAAACGCTGCACAGCTTTGAAAAACCAGCTTAAACCAGCCTAAAGTGGTTAGCTGGTGCAGCCTGTTTTGATGGTTTTTGAGCATCTTGGACTGGTTTTAGTTGTATTTTTGTTGTCATATGCTGTATAAAATGAGTAATTGTAAATGGCAACAACTTTGTTGGAAAACCAGCTTAAACCATCCTAAGGTAGCTAAATATGTTTTGATGTGTTTTGGGACCAGCAAACCATCTTAGGCTGGTTTAAGTTGAGTAATTACTGGTAAACTGTTTGTATGTTGTCATATGTGTTGTGTTGTATAAAATTGGCAAATTGTAAACCAGCTGAAGGTGGTTACCTGGTTTGGCCAAATAGTCTGGTCTATTTTGATGTTTTTGGGACCGGCAAACCATCTCAGACTGGTTTAATTTGTTTTTTGTCATCACATGTGTTGTATAAAATTACTATAATCGGTGCAACTTTGTTGAAAAACCAGCTTAAACAAGCCTGGTATGAATTGAACTGGTTAAACTGGTCTGTGTTTTCATTTTTTGGGCACATTAGGAACCAGCAAACAATTTTATGCTGGTTTAAGTTGTATTTTTGTCATCATATGTGTTGTATAAAATGAGTAATTATGCCAAAACAACTGTTGAAAAACCAGCCTAAGAAGAATGAATGTCTTCCAACATTATTAAACTGGTTGATCCGGTCTCCTTTGTTGCATTTTAGCAGTTTTGGGACCATAAAACCATTTTATGCTGGTTTAAGTTGTTTTTTTTGTGAAAAGTGTTGTATAAAATTTGTAAATGTTAAGCAAGTTTGTTGATAAACCATCCTAAACCAGCCTAAGGTGGTTAGCCAGTTTCCCAGCGTGATTAGACTGGTGAAACTAGTCTGTGTTTATGGGCACATTTGTGAATCTTAGGCTGGTTTTAGTTGTGTTTTTTGTCATTATATGTATTGTTTTGTTGTCAAACCAGACTAATGCGGTCAGCTGGTCTATTTTGATGTGTTTCGGGACCAGTATACCATCTCAGGCTGGTTTCAGATGTGTTTTCTTCATGAGGAAACAGTGTTTTCTCACATGTTTTGTTCATGTCACAGCCGCTCATGAAGGGAGAACCACAGAAATGTGTTTTCTGACATGAAAGCGTCTCTTGCTCTGCTTCTGTCGCTGGATGTCTGCTCCTGAGGCGTTTGACCCGTTTTGATCTCACACCTCGTGAACAAATCCCAGCGCCGCAGCCTGAAATCCCCCGGAGCTGTCACTAACTAGCATGTTAACATGTTTGTTTTGTGTTCCCGTGGGCTTCACACACACACACACACACACACACACACACACACACACACACACACTCTCTGACAGAGTTGTGAAATATAACCTCTGTAAAGAGCGGAGCTCCTGTGAGCCGCATGTAAATGACCGCAGACGTCCAGCGTCACAGAAGGTCAGGAGATCTCGAGTGTGTTCACAAACTCCCATCAACCTCAGATTTATGCATCATCTGAAAGCTGAATAAATAATCTTTCCATTGATGTATGGTTTGTTATGATAGGACAATATTTGAAAATCTGGAATCTGAGGGTGCAAAAAAATCTAAATATTGAGAAAATCATCTTTAAAGTTGTTCAAATGAAGTTCTTAGCAATGCATATTACTAATCAAAAATTAAGTTTTGATATATTTATGGTAGGAAATTTACAAATGATTTTTGTCATAAAAGAAAAATCAATAATTTTGACCCATACAATGTATTGTTGGCTATTGCTACAAATATACCTGTGTTACTTATGACTGCCATAGTGTTGTTTTAGTATCAATAAGATACTGTTATAGTTTTATTAATATTTTGAGTTATTTTTTTATTTTTTATATATATATTTTTCTAAGTATTTTTTTTGTTTTTGCTATTGTTTAATTGTTATATACAGTATATATATATATATATATTTCTCATTTTATATATATTTATATATATTTTATATATATATATACATTTCTCATTTTCATTTGGAACAAAAATAACTAAAACTGACATAAAAAAAACTATAAATACATACATACATATATATATATATATATATATATATATATATATATATATATATATATATATATATGTATGTATGTATGTATTTATAGTTTTTTTTATGTCAGTTTTAGTTATTTTTGTTCCAAATGAAAATGAGAAATGTAGCTGAAAAATAAAATTAGTTTAAATTTTAATTATTTTAATTTATTTTATATTATTATATAAAATATTTAAATGTTATTAATGTTGTATTTTCTTATTTTTATTAGTTTTTTAAATGTCGATATACTTTTTATTAATATTTATTTAAATATTTTAGTTATTTTAGAAGTTCAAGATAAACTAAATGAAAATGAGTAATTTATTTATATAAATTTAGTAATTTATATTTCACCGTGGCAACTAGACATGATAAAATGTTTACTTTTTTGATACTGTATTTTTTTTCAGTTAATGTTATTATTATTTTGTCTTTATTTGACTTGTTTTGTCATTTATTTATTCATTCATCACTTATTTATTTTTTAAATATGTCTTTATAGTTTATAATCATGTTTGTTTTAGTTTTAGCACATCAAGATAAACTAAATGAAAATGAGAAACGTTGCCATGGAAATGTGCTGAATTAAACTACTAAAATGTTACTACAAAATATATTATTTCAGTTATTTCATTTTCATGTTTTTGTCAGTTTTATTTATTTATTTTGTGTCTCTATAGTTTGTACACATTCACTTTTCAATATTAATTTTAGATATTTTGGTACATCAAGTTATAAATGAAATAAATAAATGAAAATGAGAGATGTTGCCTTGGAAACTAGACATAAAATAAGTTAAGCTATATTTATATAATTTTTTTTTAATTAATTTATCTTAATATTTTATTTTATTGCTTCATGCACATACAGTATCTAAATGTTTTTTCATGCAAAACTAAACAAAAATGTCCTGAAATGCATTAATATTTTGTTTTGTTCAGGATTTCTGAAGATGAGATCATGTCACATGACCTGTCGAAGTGAGAGATGAATTTGCATCACAATACGGTGAGTAAAATATCATGACGACAGAAATCTAATTTTTTGATATGCTTTTATATAGCAGATGCATGAAGAGAAATGCGTCTCTGTCGTGCATGATAATAGAGACGGAAATGAGACGTCTGACGGAGTTACAGCTGATCCCAGATCAGTCCTAACAGCCCAACCCTGATCTCAGATCAGTCCTAACAGCCAAACCCTGATCCCAGATCAGTCATAACAGCCAAACCCTGATCCCAGATCAGTCCTAACAGCCAAACCCTGATCTCAGATCAGACCTAACAGCCAAACCCTGATCCCAGATCAGTCCTAACAGCCAAACCCTGATCTCAGATCAGTCCTAACAGCCAAACCCTGATCTCAGATCAGACCTAACAGCCAAACCCTGATCCCAGATCAGTCATAACAGCCAAACCCTGATCTCAGATCAGACCTAACAGCCAAACCCTGATCTCAGATCAGTCCTAACAGCCAAACCCTGATCCCAGATCAGTCATAACAGCCAAACCCTGATCCCAGATCAGTCCTAACAGCCAAACCCTGATCCCAGATCAGACCTAACAGCCAAACCCTGATCCCAGATCAGTCATAACAGCCAAACCCTGATCCCAGATCAGTCCTAACAGCCAAACCCTGATCCCAGATCAGTCCTAACAGCCAAACCCTGATCCCAGATCAGACCTAACAGCCAAACCCTGATCCCAGATCAGTCCTAACAGCCAAACCCTGATCCCAGATCAGTCCTAACAGCCAAACCCTGATCCCAGATCAGACCTAACAGCCAAACCCTGATCCCAGATCAGTCCTAACAGCCAAACCCTGATCCCAGATCAGTCCTAACAGCCAAACCCTGATCCCAGATCAGCAGAGACACAGAAGATCTGAGCTTCATTAACTCAGTGTTCTCATGAATCATGCATGAAAGGAAATAATCAAACAGATAACTTCACTGCTTTGTACAGAGACACAAAAGAGAACATGTGAACAATGCTTTCATAATAATGTTGTATAAGAATTAAAACAGGCCTGCTCTCACACAGACAGTAATAACTCTGCATATGAGTGTCCAGATCATATCAGTCGCTCTTCACTTGTCTTTCACTGCATGGAGAACAAAATCAATGGAGTGAATGTTCAAGCCTTAATATTCTGCTAAACATCTGCCTTTGTGTTCAGCAGAAAGAACGACATGAGAGGGAGTCGGTTTCATTTTCAGATAAATTATTCCTTTATGAGATCAATATGAGATTCATATACATTCAGATACACTAATAAGAGATTTTTGGCCAGTGACGAAGCCTTAAACGCTGTCTTAAATGATGTTTTGCTGCTGATTTTGAGTTCAGTCTGTGTGTGTGTGTGTGTGTGTGTGTGTGTGTGTGTGTGAGATATAGAGTCGATTCCCTTGTTTGAGTGAATTCTGTTTGAATATCAATAGAAATATTTGTTATGTATAATAGTGGGATGATTTCTTCACACGCTCCTGGTTTATCTTGTGTAATGTTTCACACTGCTCATACTTTACCAGCGGCTGATTATTAATCCTGGGTGATTATAATCTGATGTTTCACGCTGTATGTTAACCTTCTCATTTGCATATTTGCCATGTTTGTGTCGTTTGATTGGACGAACCTAGCGTGGCCTGTTTACATAATGGCTCTAGCCTTGCATTTCCTCATTATCATGGAAGCATAAGAATTATGGAAATATAAAAAAGGTCATTGTGAATTGTTGCCTCATAATTCTGATTTATCCCAATATTTTTACTTTTTTTCTCATAAATCTGAGTTTACATCTTGATATTTTGCCATTTTTTCCTTATAATTCTGTTTACATCTTGATATAATTCTGAGTTTACCTCCTTATATTTTTTCCTCATAATTTTGAGTTTACATCCCGATATTTCCATAATTATGAATTTATATCTCAAAATCTTTGGCATTTTTTCATAAATCTGAATTTACGAGATATTGAGAATTAATGCGATATTGAGTCTATATCTCGATATCTTGCCATTTTCTTCATAATTCTGAAGTTACATCTTGATATTTTTTCCTCATAAACCTGAGTTTGCACACCGATATTCTGAGTTTTTCCCCATAATTCTGAGTTTGCATCCCTATATTTTTATTTTTTCCCCCTCATAATTCTGAGTTTGCATCCCTATATTTTTATTTTTTCCCCCTCATAATTCTGAGTTTATATCCCTATATTTTGAATTTTTTTCTCATAATTCTGAAGTTGCATCCCGATATTTTGACTTTTCCACCATAATTCTGAGTTGGCATCCCTATATTTTTTTTTTTTCCCCTCATTATTCTGAGTTTACATCCCGATATTTTGATTTTTTTCTCATAATTCTGAAGTTGCATCCCGATATTTTGACTTTTTCCCCATAATTCTGCGTTTGCATCCTGATATTCTGAGTTTGCATCCCGATATTCTGAGTTTTTCCCCATAATTCTGAGTTTACATCCCTATATTTTGACTTTTTTCCCATAATTCTGAGTTTGCATCCCTATATTTTGACATTTTCCTCATAATTCTGAGTTTGCATCCCGATAGTTTGACTTTTTCCCCATAATTCTGAGTTTACATCCCTATATTTTTATTTTCTCCCCCTCATAATTCTGAGTTTACATCCTGATATTTTTTCCTCATACATTTGAGTTTAGGTCCCATTATTTATTTCCCCCATAATTCTGAATTTACTTTTCACTATTTTGCCATTTTTCCCCATAATTCTGAGTTTGCATCCCGATATTCTGAGTTTGCATCCCGATATTCTGATTTTTTTCCCCCCATAATTCTGAGTTGCATCCCGATATTTTGAGTTTTTCCCCATAATTCTGAAGTTGCATCCCGATATTTTGACATTTTCCTCATAATTCTGAGTTGCATCCCGATATTTTGAATTTTTCCCCCTCATAATTCTGAGTTTGCATCCCGATATTTTGACATTTTCCTCATAATTCTGAAGTTGCATCCCGATATTTTGAATTTTTCCCCCTCATAATTCTGAGTTTGCATCCCGATATTTTGACATTTTCCTCATAATTCTGAGTTGCATCCCGATATTTTGACTTTTTCCCCATAATTCTGAGTTTACATCCCTATATTTTTATTTTCTCCCCCTCATAATTCTGAGTTTACATCCTGATATTTTTTCCTCATACATTTGAGTTTAGGTCCCATAATTTTTTTCCCCCTATAATTCTGAATTTACTTCTCACAATTTTGCCATTTTTCCTCATAATTCTGAGTTTGCATCCCGATATTTTGAATTTTTTCTCATAATTCTGAGTTTGCATCCCGATATTTTGAGTTTTTTCCCATAATTCTGAGTTTGCATCCCTATATTTTGAGTTTTTTCCCATAATTCTGAGTTTGCATCCCGATATTTTGAGTTTTTTCCCATAATTCTGAGTTTGCATCCCGATATTTTGACATTTTCCTCATAATTCTGAAGTTGCATCCCGATATTTTGAATTTTTCCCCATAATTCTGAGTTTGCATCCCGATATTTTGACATTTTCCTCATAATTCTTCCGTCAGTGTTTGACACTGAAAGCACAGTTATCTCTGCTTCTGACTGACGGGTGTGAAACGCTCCTCTCTCAGGCGAACAGCTGGATTTGAACGACAGTAACTCTTCTGAAGTAAAATCCCAGGTTAGTGAGACTGACTTGACTTTGAAAGCTGCTGCAGTCGCTGCTTTATCTGTTTAGCTGCAGTCACATTGAGAGCGTTCAGTAATGATGATGAATAAGCATGTGTTTACCTCCGGTGCTTCTTTATAGGGTTAGTGGATGTGATGAGATCATTCTAGCACTTAGTGAATGACTGTAATCCTGTTGAGATCCTTCTGCCTCATTTACATGCTTTAAACACAATATCCAGAGGATTTCTTTCAGCCTGCGAGTGTTTGTGTGTGGATGTGTGTAATGAGCGATTGTGTTCCTGCATTAGAAATCAAAGCGCTGCATGCACTGATCTGATTTCTATCTTTAATGCTGGAAACGACGCTCAGTTTCTGCTTTAGCCCAGTTATTTTGAGTCGTGCTCATTCCTCATGAACGCTGTTTATTCCTCTTCTCCAGCTGTGTTCACGTGTGGACCGAGTCTCTGATCAAGGTTTGTCTGGTCATTACAGTACTTTGTTTGTACTGTTATTGTATAAATAGACAGTGAGCTGCTTTTGTAAGTAAAAGAGCAGCTAAACGGGTCATCATCGGTCTTTTGTGTCCTCAATAAAGATCATCTTCCTGGCCTAATATTGATTTTAAACTTAGTCTTACTCAAATAAGAAGGTATCAACTTTAATTATACAAAAGTTGATTTTAAAAAAAGTTATTGAAAACATTTTAACACCAAATATCTCCTTTTTCCTTTGCCTCCAGGATTTTAACACTTAAAACACAACACTTATATCAGTGATATTTTCACAGTGTTGGGTAATTAATATTCTACGTGTTATTTTTCTTCAATTATTAAATGTAATTTTATACATGTTATGTTCATAGTAGTAGTAAAAGTAATTTGTTGAAGCAGTGTATTTTAACTTCTTCTGTCCGTCTTATTAATTTTGTCACCGTGTCACGCATTTTTTTGTACAATAATTGCATAATATCAGCAAAAAAACAACTAATAATTCATTGTCAAGAAAAAAAAGTGTTGTAGTATAATGTATTACTTTAAAAAACAAACAAAAACATCTTTATCTATTTGTATCTTTTAAAAAAAAAGTAAAATGATGTATTTGTGAGAATTTTCTCTATATACTGCATCTATATATCTATATAAGGTATTGCCTGATAAGCTGGTGAATTTATAAGATAATATTAACAATGCAAGTAAAAACACCTCTGTATCTTTAAATGAAATATAAACAAACAAACAAAAAACTAAAATATGTTTTTCCCTTTTCCAGAGGATCATCTTACTTTTCTTTTTTGCTGACATTATATATTTCAAAGGAAAAATACATGAAAAAACAGAACTATACTGTATGTATATATATATATATGTATTAGTGCTGTCCAATGATTAATCACGATTAATTACATACAAAATAAAAGTTTTTGTTTACATAATATATTTGTTATTATGTATATATAAATACATACACATTCAGTATATATTTTGAAAATATTTACATGTATATACATTTCAATATTTATATTCTTAGATTTTATATTATATATAAATATATTTAATATATAATCATAACATATTTTTCTTAAATGCATACATGCATGTACATAAATATACACATATATTATGTAAACAAAAACATTTATTTTGGATGCGACTAATCACGATTAATCGTTTGATAGCACTAATATATATATGTGTGTGTGTGTGTGTGTTTCTAGTTTATTTGTATAGCGCCTTTTACGATACAATCATTGCAAAGCAGCTTTACAGGAAATTACGTTTCTACAATATATTTATATATTGTAGAAACTTAATATATTTAACTTATGGCAAAATTTGTTAATTCTGTATGTTGTCTGAGGGTTGGCATCCTCTGAGGGGTTGGTATCATCTCTTCTCAGGTGTTTGGGGTATGTGTGTGTATGTATATATGTACATATGTATATAAATAGCACAGTTATTTACATCTTATCATGACTATATCAAAAGCACCTCATGTTTGAGCTGCAGAGGATAGAAAGCCGAGGGCGAGTGAAACAGCTCTGGTTTGGTTTCTTTAGTGCATTAATCTGAGCTCAGAGCAGCTCATAAAGCTGAGGTCTTGATGAAGACGTGCTCAGATGATCTGTATCCAGCATCACACAGAGCCGTTATCACACGCTTCAATTAGCATATCAAAGATCATCTGCTCCATTAATACATGAAGTGACACGGCTGGACTCGTTACAGAGCGGAGCTGGTGAAGGTTATCGATGAGCGGCTCTCAGCGCTGAGTGGCACAATCACTCTGACATTTCTGCTGTTTGATGCTGTGACAAATGCCAGCACTGTCAGCCAATCGCCTTTAATAACACCTGAGCCAATCACACGGCTTCATTAGCTGAACACTGAGAGATATGGAGATGAGTTAAAGGCTGGAAATGAAGCCGCTGTGTCTGGAGCTCTTGAGCTGATTTAAAGTGAATGAGATCAGCTCATTAACCTATATGAAATATATACAGTTCATATTTCAGACAAAATCAAACGAGAGAAAAAGACAATTTATTGGTTTACAGCAGAGTAATCCTATTTTAGGACCAACAAGGATTGTTGCACTGTGACTATTTTCATGACTAATAAATGCATTTTAAATCAATTTCATTCCTGAAATGCATTCATACTAGTTTTGGGATTTTTTTTTATATATATATTGATTGGATTATATATGTATATAATATTAATGTTTGTATATAAAATGTTTTTTTTTTTTCTGTTTAAAGCCAATTAAACCTATTTTAGGACCTACAGGAATGTTTTTGAATTGTCTGTTCTATCTTCATTTTAAATAAAAATGTAAATATAGATTTTTAAAAACTTTTTTTTAACATCCCAACGCCTCATTATTGTAATGGACAGAAAAAAAAATAAACATCTGTTTCTATATTAAAACACTGTGTGTGTGTGTGTGTGTGTGTGTGTGTGTGTGTGTGTGTGTGTGTGTGTGTGTGTGTGTGTGTGTGTGTGTGTGTGTGTGTGTGTGTGTGTGTGTGTGTGTGTGTGTGTGTGTGTGTGTGTGTGTGTGAGAATTTTTTTTTTTTTCAAAAATTTCGTTTTTTATTATATCATGTTTTTATTGTGTTAGTTAGCTGTATTTTTTAAGCGATTTTTAACCGGATAAAAAACAACAACGTCAGTTTAATTTAGATTAATTGGAATGCACAATGAAAAAAACTTGATTTTTTTAAAATTGTTAAAAACTTTTATTAGAGTTATGTTTTTGCAAATTAACTCTTCATATATTTTTATCAAATGAAGTCTATGTTAGGACGAACATTTCTCAAATTATAATTATGGCAATGCAGTGAGACTAATTATTTTTCCTCTTAATGTTAAATGCTCATTTAAAAATAAAACTACTCAAACAATTAATATAGTCATAGATTTTTCTCAAAATGTTGTCTTTTAGCAGTACATAAGCATATAGGTGGACACAGACATGAACTTGAAGACACTAATCTACAATTATGATTGTATTAATTTCATTCGCTTTAAGCGAAATGATATTTTTTTCCCTTTGATTTTGGGATGATTTATGACCTGGACATTTATCTCTATATACAGTTAATTTAACAGTGAATATCCCTCAAAATCATGAAGTAAATATCAAATAACATTGATATCGAAGGACACGATTCACAGGGCTTAAATATTAAATGGCTATTTTAAAAAAATGTGTTTATTAGTCTGAAAGTAAGAGCAAGTTTTGAAGAAAAGATTTATTCAGTGTCAAAATATCACAATGACCACACATTCACCTGGTCAAGAGAGACGACTACAGATCAAACCAAGAACATCGAGCCAGAACAAGTGCAGACATTTACAGTTGATTGAACAAATGAACAAAAATAAAACCAGACTGAGAAAAACAATGCTGAAATCGGTTCCTCATGCAAACAGACTGTGTGAAACTGATCTGGAAAGCTCTAAAATCACAATTAACTACAGTTAATTAAACAATACAAATGTCAATATATTCAAAGCTTACAGTATCATTTGGGAAGCATTTATAAGCATTTTTGGATTTCTGTTAACCAGTACCTCTCAAAGAACAAATCATAACCCAGGCATGAATTCAATACTAAATCACCAACAGCTTTCCTGTCTGTACTTTGATTAATCTAGCAGTACACATGTTGAGTTGCTGGCTGAATAATGAAGGTTTTGTCAGGATCTTGGGAAGCGTGTCTGAGGTAGAGTTAGTCCTGGCCCGGTTATCTTCAGCTAGTCGTCCAGAGCTGCTTTGACAAACAATACAAATCCTACAACGTCTGAAAAATAGACTCAGCGGTGTTGATTAAAGGCAGGAGATTGCACAGTAATTCACTTTTTGCTGAAATGTAAACATTATCATGATCCTGTGAGGAATGACTGATAAATAAATAACCGAAAATAAATGCATTTATTCACCTCGTGCTGTTCCACACCTGACTGACTTACTTTCTGCAGCAGAACAAGATATAATAAATGTTAATATGAACTGGGGCTGTTAAGCTACAAAATGACAAAGTACCATGAAAGTAGTCAATAGGATACATCAGGGAAATATGAGATGGGAGAAACATTATATTTCATTCTGCGTTCTTGCACAAAAGTTTTGCTCTCCGGGAAACGTTGGGGGAGTGATTGAGCAAAAATTTACATGCAAACACGTAAAACAAAGAAATTTGGGGAAAAAAACTTCTAAAAAAGTCAAGTTTTTAGTTATTTTAGACAAAAGCAAAAATTCCATGATTAAACGAGCAAATGTAAAATACAAACTCAAAATTTTGAAACAAAAAATAAAAATTGTAAAGCAAAACTTCAGTGTGCAAATGAGTGAATGCAAAGTACAAATTAAAATTAAAAAAATGTAATTAAAAAAATTAATTATTACAAAAATTATTGGGTGAAAGCAAAAATTTCATGATTAAACAAGCAAACGCAAAGTACAAAGTTTGAGTTTTGATTAAAAACAATCTTGGGTGAAAGCAAAAATTTAGTTAGTAAATAGGTGAATGCCAAATTCAAAGTCAAAATTTAAAAATAATTATTGGACGAAAGCAAAACTTTACTGAGCAAACAGGCAAATGCAAAGTTCAAAATCAAAACATCAAAAAAAAAACCTTCAATCTTGACAATCTATATGGATGAATGTGAAACTTGATTAAAAGTAAAAATTCAATATTTTGAAAAATTCATTTGAGTGAAAGCAAAATTTTATAATTAAATGAGCAAACAAAAAGTATAAATTCAAAATTTTGAAAAAAAAAAAAAAACTTGGGCGAAAGCAAAACTTAGTAATTAAAAAGAGTGAACAAACTATGAATTTAAAATTTTGAAAAAAAAAATCTTAGGTGAAACTAAAATTTTGAAAAATTTTCTTGAGGGAAAGCAAAACTTTGTGATTAAAAGAGAGAATTAAAAGTACATATTCAAAATTTTGTAAAATAAATTATTGGGTGAAAAAAATGTAGAAAACTTTTCACAAGTGAAAGCAAAACTTAGTGATTAAAAACAGTAAAAATTCTAAATTTGGAAAAATATCTTCTTGGGCAAAAGCTAAATTTTAGTGATTAAAAGTCAATGTAAAGAACAAATTCCAAAAAAAAAAAAAATCCTTGGACGAAGGGCAAACTTTAGTAATGAAATGAGCGAACGCAAAGTATAAATTAAAATTTAGAAAAAAAATTCATGAGCGAAAGCAAAACAGTGAACACAGTAAAAATTAAAAGTTTTGACAAATTTTGCATTCAAATCAAAACTTTGGTGTGCAAACGAGCGTTTCTTGGGGAAATGTCAAACTATTGCTAGCACCCCAGACAGCAAGCAGTGTCGGCCCAGATCCGGCCCACATCTGGCCCGCATGGATTTCACACGGGCCAGATGTGGGCCGGATCTGGGCCAACACTATGTTGCTGTCTGGGACACACAAAAACACTGAAATAATTTTTTATCCCATGTCATATTTTTCCATCACCATGTCCTTTTAGAGACTCTGTAGAAAGTCATACAGGTTTAGACCTTGAAAGTGAATTATGACAGAACTGTAATGTTTGAGAGAAATATTCCTTTAGGTACCTTAGTTGAAATATTCCGGTAACAAAAAAAGCATAAAAAAATGCAGTGAATCTTGTTGAATTGCTTAGAAAACATTAACAAAGTGAAAAATATTCTGGTCTATTCTCATAAAAATCGCCGCATTGAACGAGGCAAAAGTCGATCGTACCGCATGGGGTAAAGTTTGAGAAGTGGCGTGTGAATCTATACAGTAGTGACGGAGAGGAAGGCGTTGTGGACTGCGGATCCCTCGGGTGCTTTCTCCCCGTGCGTCATCAGCTCCTGAATGGTCATCCAGTTGTCCAGGATCTTCTTGTTCCTCTTCTTCATCATCTTGCGGTGGCTGAGCTCGATGATGCTGGGCTCCGAGCGTCCCTCTCCGCTGCTGAGCGGATTCTCCCGCAGGCTCTCCAGCCGGCTCCGCTGCATGAACTCACGCCGCCGCCGCTGCTCCTTGGCCCGCAGGAGGTGCTGCTTGCGCTGCTCCTTGCTCCAGTAGCGTCCCATCTTCATCTCGCTCATGGCGTCGTCGTCGGTCGTCATTCCACCGCTGCGCTCCTCCTTGATCTTGAGCGCTCGCTCCCGGAGGAGTCTGTCCCGGACGGGCCGCTTGGTGATGTACCTGCCACAAATATTGAGTAAAATACAGAATATTACTCCAGTAAAAGCATTAAAGGGATAGTTAACCCAAAAATTAAAATTAGCCTGTGATTTACTCACCCTTGAGGCATCCTAGGTGTATATGACTTTCTTCTTTCAGACGAATCCAATCGGAGTTATATTAAAAATTGTCCTGGCTATTCCAAGAGTCTTCATTGCAGTCAATGGGTGTTTCTGTTCAACAGTCCAAAAGACGATAAATAAAGTGCACGCATTCATGATAAAACGTGCCTCACATGGCTCTGGGGGAGAATAAAGGTCTCTTGTAGTGAATCAATGCGTTTTTGTAAGAAAAATATAAGCCAAGAGGAGACTGGTTTTACTTTGCTTCCTTTGCTCCTGTAAACAAACTCGTGAAACTAGCATATCTCAGAGGCGCGCGTACGACAGATAGCGGAAGTGAGAGAAAAGTGTTATTACATTTGAAATATGGATATGTTTCTTACAAAAACGCATGGATTCGCTACAGGAGGCCTTTATTCCCCCGAGCCATGTGAGGGATGTTTTATTATGGATTTGCATGCTTTATTTGACATGTTTTGGACTGTTGAACAGAAACACTCGCCCACTTCAATGATAAAGCTTGGAGGAGCCAGGACAATTTTTAATATAACTCTGATTGGATTCGTCTGAAAGAAGAAACTCATATACACCTAGGATGCCTCGGGGGTGAGTAAATCACAGGCTAATTTTCATTTTTGGGTAAACGATGTTTGTACATTAATTTAAAGATTGAATGTCAAATTATTGCAATATAACAGTATATGTAAAAACTTCAATGTTATTGTTAATGTCATTTTATATAGGGATGCACGATATTGGATTTTTGCAGATATCCCGATATTTTTCAACTCATTTTGGCCGATACCGATATTATTGCCTTTTGTTTGTAAACAACACCAAGTCTCTCCTGTGCAGAATTTATAAGCAAAATATTGAAAAAGATTTTGGTTAGTTCAACAAGAACTTATTTGTTAGAATTAAATAAACAATAATGTTTTTTTAACAGTACATTGAAGCTATGAAAATAACTATAAATAAACTATATATCAATCGCTGCATTTTTCCCCCCAGAAAGATGCAGTGTTAACCCTAACATTTTATTTTAAGATTTAACATTTGTAGATGGTCTAAAGCAAAAAAGAGTTGTAAAAATTCTGAAAATCTTTTAGAGCTCATGATTTGTTTAAAAAATAAAACATATTACACATTAATGAATAAATCAGTATATATAAAATTATTTAATTTACAAGTGTTATGTTTGTGATTTTTTTTTCATGCAAGCTATAGCTTCTGACCTTTAAATCAAAATATACTCATTATTTTATGACATCAATTACTGCTTTATTTAATCAGAAACACAGTCTAAATGTTACTTGTGTAGGCTATTTTACTTTTAATTTAATTAGAAGTAAGCCAACAGCGCCCCCTACAGATTAAAACTCCTTACCGAACGGGCGTTACTCCTTACGCTGCACGTGCTGTTACTGTTTATACACCGAACACGTCATTCTGTAGTGCTTTCACAGATTAAATGCAGTGATCTAAAACACTCAATCTAATCGTCATTCAGGCAAAACTTTGCTTCAGGAATGAGCCACACTGCTGATGTGATCTAATCACTAGCACACCCTAAGCACATGTGAGTTAATGTATTCCTCTTATCGGCAAGACATATCTGCATAATTTTTCATATCGGGCCGATGCCGATATTTACATTTAAAGCCATTATCGGCCGATTCCGATATCAGTCTGATAATATCGTGCATCCCTAATTTTATAGCTATTTAAAATGATTTCTCCAGTTCAAAGTAACGAGGAACAACATGTTTTTAAGAAATGTAGTGAAGTAAAAAGTACATTATTACACTCTGGAATGTAGTGAAGTAAAAGTTTCTCCAAAAATTAGGGATGCACCGAATGTTCGGCAACTTAAATTATTCGGCCTAAAATAGCAAAAAAAAAGTTCGGCTGCATAAGTGTAAAGACAAAATAAATTGTAAAATGCGATCAAAAAACAACAAAGACAAAACAGTAAAAATAGGCTATTTAAATGATGCAATGGTGAAGAAATTGGTAAAATTCATGAAGAAAAAAAAAGGTATTCGGCCTTCGGCCCAGTTATTCATTTTGTTTGGTTTCGGCCAAAAATTTTATTTTCAGTGCATCCCTACTAATAATACTCCGATAAAGTACAGTTACTTGAAAAATGTAGTTAATTGCAGTAACAAAGTAAAAATACTGGTACCTGGTTCCGTCGCCCCGGACCTTCACCTTCCACTCCATCTTGGGTTCAGAAGGCCGGCTGACGAACTCCAGCGCCGTCTGCTGCTGGATCAGCTGCATGTAGCTCTGGCGCTGTGGGCCCTCGTGTGTCTGCTCGGACTCGGAGGGGTTGCTGTGGTCAGGGCTGCCGCTCGGGGCACGCCGGAGTGCTAGCAGGTTCCTGCGGTTGGTCAGGCTGACCCTGCGGTGCTCCGGAGAGCGATCTGCGGCGAGCGGCGTGCTGCGTGAACTCTCGGCCGTGTTATACGCACTCGAGCTGTCCTTGTCTGACTTCTCTGGATGCTTGCGGGATCCAAGCTGATGCGCCTGCATGTAGGGATGGGTCTCGTTAAGGTTTTAACAGTACTACTACTCTTACCGATACTGCGTATCTGTAACTTATTACTCTTACCGATACTGCTTATTGGTAACTTATTACTCTTACCAATATGTATCAGTAGCTTATTACTGAAATTATTGCAATTTAACAGTATATGTAAAAACTTTAATGTTATTGTTAATGTAATTTTATAACTGCTTATCGGTAACTTGTTACTCTTACCAATACTGCTTATCAGTAACTTGTTACTCTTACCAATACTGCTTATTGGTAACTTATTACTCTTACCAATACTGCTTATTGGTAACTTATTACTCTTACCAATACTGCTTATTGGTAACTTATTACTCTTACCAATACGTATCCGTAACGTATTACTCTTACCAATACTGCTTATCGGTAGTAACTTATTACACTTACCAATACTGCTTATTGGTAACTTATTACTCTTACCAATACGTATCGGTAACTTGTTACTCTTACCAATACTGCTTATTGGTAACTTATTACTCTTACCAATACTGCTTATTGGTAACTTATTACACTTACCAATACTGCTTATTGGTAACTTATTACTCTTACCAATACGTATCGGTAACTTGTTACTCTTACCAATACTGCTTATTGGTAACTTATTACTCTTACCAATACTGCTTATTGGTAACTTATTACTCTTACCAATACTGCTTATTGGTAACTTATTACTCTTACCAATACTGCTTATTGGTAACTTATTACTCTTACCAATACTGCTTATTGGTAACTTATTACACTTACCAATACTGCTTATTGGTAACTTATTACTCTTACCAATACGTATCGGTAACTTGTTACTCTTACCAATACTGCTTATTGGTAACTTATTACTGTTACCAATACTGCTTATTGGTAACTTATTACTCTTACCAATATGTATCGGTAACTTATTACTCTTACCAATACTGCTTATCGGTAGTAACTTATTACTTTTATGATAGTCAAACCAAAAATTATTCAGACACCAGATATCATTTTTGATATTTTTTTTACTAGTGGGTGCAGGACACTATAGTTCATTTGTGACCCTGGAGCACAAACCCAGTCTCAAGTCGCTGCGGTATATTTGCTATATTTGTAGCAATAGCCAACAATACATTGTGTGGGTCAAAATTATCCATTTTTCTTTTATGCCAAAAATCATTAGGATATTAAGTAAAGATCATGTTCCATGAAGATATTTTGTAAATTTCCTACCGTAAATGTATCAAAATGTAATTTTTGATTAGTAATATGCACTGCTAAGAACTTCATTTGGACAACTTTAAAGGTGATTTTCTCAATATTCAGATTGTTTTTTGCACCCTCAGATTCCAGATTTACAAATAGTTGTATCTCAGCCAAATATTGTCCTATCATAACAAACCATACATCAATGAAAAGCTTATTTATTTCAGATTATATTATAAATCTCAATTTAAAAAAAAGGACTGGTTTTGTGCTCCAGGGTCACATGTATGTAAGTGAGGATAGCAAAATAAAGTGAACTGTCATATTATACCCAAAAATTCTTCATACAGTGGACTACCAGTAAAACTGATAAAAAATTGGGACCAAAAATTTGATTTGATACTTGACCTGACCATGTTTTGTTACAAACATTTCTACCAAAGTTATCTGACATTATCAAGATGAATTTGTTTTGACACCATTTAACTCTTGAGTTCTTATCATATTGTATTACCATTTTCTAAACTATATATATATACACAGTACTGTGCAAAAGTTTTAGGCCACTAGTATTTTCAGCAGCTAAAAATGTTTTTAAGTCAGTTATTCTATCGTTTGCTGTAGTATGTCAGTAGGAAACATTAATTTTGCCATTAATTGTAATAATCCAGTGAGATTTAGATCTGATCTGATCATCATCCAGTCTGTCTGGAATGACATGAAGAAACAGAACAAACTGAGACTAAATCCAGAAGAACTGTGTCTCAAGACGCTTCAAGAAACCTCCTGCAAAGCTCCTGAGAAACTCTGCTCAATTGCACCGAGGACAAAACCTGCTTTAAACACAAAGATGCTCACACCAAATGTTGATTTCATTTAGTTAATAGAAGTTAATTGATAAAGAAAATCTATTTCTGACAGCATCCTCATTTTACAGCATTTTTACACAAGTGCCTCAAACGTTTAGGTTTTGCTACCATCCCTACCTGCATGATGCTCTGGCACTCCATCTGGATGCTGCGCAGCTCGTCGCTCAGCATCCGCAGCTCGTGCTCCACACCGCTGCACTGGATGCTGCTGCTGCGCGCGTAGAACAGGTCGTACTCGCTGCCGTTACGGATCTGACACTTCAGCTCCAGCAGCTTCTCCGCTCCATCCGCTGAGCTCCGGCCCGACAGACACTGCGACAGCTGCTTCTGGATCTGAGCCAGGACGCTCTGCTCCGGGTCCATGCTCTTCTCCTGACTGTAGGAGCAGGACGCTGTGATGATGTCCTCTTGAGTTGCTCTGGCCTGCGGCAGAGTCTGAGTGAGAATCAATCCAGCTAAACCAGAGTCAACTGAGACTTCATTAGTGAGTTTCCGTGTTCATTTGGGAGATGGTAGGAATGCACGATTATCTGCTTTTGTTTGAATGTTCAGATGGACTCATATACAACAAGAAATGATTCAGAATGTGCATCTGTGATTCTTTCATTTCTAACACAAGCAATGCACTGAAAAAAAAAAAAGATTGTTTTTTTAGTACAAATATGTGACCCTGGAGCACAAAAGCAGTC
>CM041815.1:29757145-29762145 GCA_023376895.1 Aspiorhynchus laticeps | reverse complement strand
GCACTACATTTACAAACTAAATAAACATGAGATTTACTTCCTTCGCAACTAGCTGAAATAAAATATTTTTCATATTTTATTTCAGTTAACGTTTATTTCAAGTAACAAAATATTTTTTAAAATTGTTTTAATTTTAGTTTCAGTTTTAGTTAACTATAATAACCCTGATTAAAACAAGAACAAACATCTGTCAATGAGCTCACACTTATATTTCTGAGCCCTAAGGCAGATACGCTATATTGTCAAAAGTATTGGCACCCCTTCTAATGAACAGGTTTGACTACTTTAGTAATTTCTATGAGTACAAATCTTAATGTTAAAGCATATAATGATATTCTAGGGAATTGTGTGCTTCTAATATTATAGCAACAGTTTGGACTCTTTTCTATTCTAACATGACAATGTCTCTGTGTATAAGACAAGGTTCAAAAAGAAAATGATTGATTGAGTCAGTGTGGAAGAACTTGACTGGTCTGCATAAAACCAAGTCCTAATCCCAGTTTAACACCTCTGGTGTGACTGTAAATGCAGACCTTGAGACAAAAACTCATCACCAAACACCAATGACTTGTACATATGGGTTCAGTCATTTTAGACACTTACAAAACTGTTGCAACAGAGATGAAATACAATTTTTAAATACATGAATTATGTTCCCATCGTTGTTGCCACAGATTTGGAAGTGCATTTTTCTGTTCTAAAGAAGGGGGTGCCAATACTTTTGTCTATATAGTGTATTTGTTCTTGTTTTAAGTATAAACTCACTTCATTTTGGCCAGATTTTCAGACCATCTGAAGTCATTTTGCTTCTCCAGTAAATGTATCTTGATTTAAAAATATTTAGATATTCATACTAGAAAAAAAAGTCAAAAATGCAAATCAAGGAAATCATGTTTTGTAGTGTAAGTAGCCTTACGTCATCCTCAGTCTCTGATTGGAGGAATTAGTTTCACAGAATCATGGGTAATGTAGTTTTTCACTAGGAATTCAGCTGTTACTTTAATGGACACTTATACCATCGATTAGCAACCTCTAGGTCTTCTTTAAAGACTCCTATGGAGAAAATAAATGGGATTTTACTCCCAGAACCGACTGCTGTGCTTTATAGAGACGCATCCTTTAACAGCCAATCAATGACTGTCTGATCCGTCCAATCAGAGCTGAGCAGTCATAGTGAACATCTAAGTAATGAATGAACAGTGCGTTTCTGTCTGGTATAATGGGCCGTTCATCACTGATATCACGCTCTCTGCTCTTCAATTTTATGGAGTGGAGATTTTAATAAGCCTGTAAGCGCTGACGGATCTGTATTCACTGAGACGACTTCTAATGAAGCCCAGAACACACACACACTCACACACACACACACACACACACACACACACAGAAACACCAGATATTGTGTGTATATCAGTCTAATATGCTGCTCCAGAAACATTTATGATTATTATCAATGCTGAAAACAGTTGTGCTGCACAATATTTTTGTGGAAACCGTGATACATTTTGTTTTTCAGGATTCACAGATGAATAGAAAGTTCAAAAGAACTGCATTTTTATTAGAAATATAAATCTTTTTGAACATTATAAATGTCTTTACTGGCACTTTTGATCAATTTAAAGCATCCTTGATGAATAAAAGCATTTTTTTAATGGTAGTGTATCACAGTTTCCACAAAAATATTGTGCAGCACAACTGTTTTCAACATTGATAATAATCATAAATATTTATTGAGCAGAAAATCAGCATATTATTATGATTTCTGAAGATCATGTGACACTGAAGACTGGAGTAATGATGCTGAAAATACAGCTTTGATCACAGAAATATATTACAGTTTAACACATATTCACATAAAAAACAGCTGATTTAAATTTTAATAATATTTCACTATTTTTACTATGTTTTTTAAGCAAATAAATGCAGCATTCGTGAGCAGGAGAGACTTCTTTCAGAATAAATTACAAATCTTGGTTGTACAGATGTATATAGACCGGGGCTAGTTGTCACACTCCATATCCCAGCAACTATCAGATTTAGTTATTTTGTTCATTTAGATTGTATTTCATGTACTTTTTTAAATTAACGAAAGCAGGATCATCCCATTGTGACAACTTACCCCATATGCTGTAACAACATGCCCCGCTGTAAAGCTCAAAGTGTGTTCAAACGTTTGAATGTTTTCAATACCAATATAAATATATTCAAAAGCTTGATTTTCCTAAAGTGAAGACTTCAAAGTTTGTCAATCAACAAAAACTGGCTTCAGTATTCACCAGAGTGAAATGTGACAACTAGCCCCGGTGTCTCCTACACAGTAAATCAATTCATCATTTTAAAGGGTTTTATGATCAAATGTGAGACTAAAACTACATCTGAGTGTTTATGTCTCTCTAATGAAGGTTTATAAGCAATCATTTTTAATTCCTATATGGGACACAAACTATGAAACAAACATGTTTAATATTGATATCAGGAGAGGAGCATCAAACCGAACGTCTCGTGAGATGAGCACATGTTTGCTTTGGTTCCTGGAGCTCGTGTACAGTCAGTGTGTGATGATTCAGGCGGTGGACAGAAGACACACCTCGCTGATGTAGATGGCGAGGTCCTCCTCCTCGTCTGTCCTGTAGCACAGCGTGAGTCCCAGCTTCTCCTGACTGCTCAGTCTCCGCAGCTCAACCTCCTGCAGAGAGAGAGAAGAGACCCCCTGCATCTCTATCAGATACACAAGACCCGCTGCGTCTCTATCAGATACACAAGACCCGCTGCGTCTCTATCAGATACACAAGACCCGCTGCGTCTCTATCAGATACACAAGACCCGCTGCGTCTCTATCAGATACACAAGACCTGCTGCGTCTCTATCAGATACACAAGACCCGCCGCATCTCTATCAGATACACAAGACCTGCTGCGTCTCTATCAGATACACAAGACCCGCTGCATCTCTATCAGATACACAAGACCTGCTGCATCTCTATCAGATACACAAGACCTGCTGCGTCTCTATCAGATACACAAGACCCGCTGCGTCTCTATCAGATACACAAGACCCGCTGCGTCTCTATCAGATACACAAGACCCGCTGCATCTCTATCAGATACACAAGACCTGCTGCGTCTCTATCAGATACACAAGACCCGCTGCATCTCTATCAGATACACAAGACCTGCTGCGTCTCTATCAGATACACAAGACCTGCTGCGTCTCTATCAGATACACAAGACCCGCTGCGTCTCTATCAGATACACAAGACCCGCTGCGTCTCTATCAGATACACAAGACCCGATGCGTCTCTATCAGATACACAAGACCCGCTGCGTCTCTATCAGATACACAAGACCCGCTGCGTCTCTATCAGATACACAAGACCCGATGCGTCTCTATCAGATACACAAGACCCGCTGCATCTCTATCAGATACACAAGACCCGCTGCATCTCTATCAGATACACAAGACCCGCTGCGTCTCTATCAGATACACAAGACCCGATGCGTCTCTATCAGATACACAAGACCTGATGCGTCTCTATCAGATACACAAGACCCGCTGCGTCTCTATCAGATACACAAGACCCGATGCGTCTCTATCAGATACACAAGACCCGCTGCGTCTCTATCAGATACACAAGACCCGATGCGTCTCTATCAGATACACAAGACCCGCTGCATCTCTATCAGATACACAAGACCTGATGCGTCTCTATCAGATACACAAGACCCGATGCGTCTCTATCAGATACACAAGACCCGCCGCATCTCTATCAGATACACAAGACCTGCTGCATCTCTATCAGATACACAAGACCCGCTGCATCTCTATCAGATACACAAGACCTGATGCGTCTCTATCAGATACACAAGACCCGATGCGTCTCTATCAGATACACAAGACCCGCCGCATCTCTATCAGATACACAAGACCCGCTGCGTCTCTATCAGATACACAAGACCCGATGCGTCTCTATCAGATACACAAGACCCGCCGCATCTCTATCAGATACACAAGACCTGCTGCATCTCTATCAGATACACAAGACCCGCTGCGTCTCTATCAGATACACAAGACCTGATGCGTCTCTATCAGATACACAAGACCTGCTGCATCTCTATCAGATACACAAGACCCGCTGCATCTCTATCAGATACACAAGACCTGATGCGTCTCTATCAGATACACAAGACCCGATGCGTCTCTATCAGATACACAAGACCCGCTGCGTCTCTATCAGATACACACTCACAGCTGCGGCTCGGATAAAGAGCTCTTATTACACATAGTAAAAATATTCTTGATATTACTAGATGATGCTAACCCTGGAACAACATATAAAACTACCAAATTCTGCTTAATCGCAAAGTTTAATCTCAACATATAATCATTGCAGTTAATAGTGTTCACCGTCTGTTTGATTATGTGTAATTTGTAACTAACTGCATGATTTTTACTGTACATTTCTGCCATAGTCACCACTAATAACCTACTCCTGAATATAATGGAGAAACTTAACATTTTCTGTAAAGCTGCTTTGCAACAATTGGTATCGTGAAAAGTGCTATACAAAATTGAATTGAATTAATATGTAGTTTTGCATGGATTGTCTTTGGTCTAAAGATGCTTTAATATCATTAATGTTAAAGGTGCATCAGTGAAGACGACTCCACTGAAAAAAATAGTGCAGTGGATTTATTGTAGGATGTTTTTAAAAAAAATGTATTGATGTAGGACTTACTGTAATGTTTTTTTTTTTCTTTTTTTTGGTATAATTTTTTGATGTGGGATTTAGCAATTTTAAAACAATTTAGAACAATTAAAAAAAATGTAATGTAATTTTTGGTATAAGATTTACTTATTATTTACTTATTAAAACAATTTTTTTGTGTACTTTTTTTTGGTGTCGGATTTACTTGAAACATTTTTTTTAATTTTTTTTTTTTACCTTTTTTAATTAATTTATTTGTATTTATTTATTATTATGTTTTGGTATAGGATTTACTT
>CM041815.1:29749645-29752145 GCA_023376895.1 Aspiorhynchus laticeps | reverse complement strand
CTGGACTGTTATAAAGATCTCATTGATATACATTACAAGCATCAGAGTTTCATCATATATCAGCATCTGCAGCAAACTGAGCTGTTTTTCCTTCATATTCTTATTATATTAGACTATATGAACCATAAAAGCCTGATGAGTCTAATATGATACTCAACATAAAACACATGCAAACTAAAGCCTCAACCACGTCTCTCAACTCACTGTGATAGTGTTTGATATTAATGTGTCGTTAAGCTAATGAAGTGATACAACTAGTGCTGTCAAATGATTAATTGCAATTAATTGCATCCAAAATAAGTCAGTATATGTGTGTACTGTGTATATTTATTATGTACGTATATATAAATACACACACATGCATGTATATATTTAAGAAAAATATGCTTTTTATATATTAAATATATTTATATACAATATAAATTATATGAATGTAAATATATGCATGTAAATATTTTCAAAATATATGCTGTATGTGTGTGCATTTATATATACATAATAAATATACACAGTAAACACAGATATATTATGTAAGCAAAAACTTTTATTTTGGAACAAATATTGAGTGATGTTGTCAATTCCTTACTAATTTTATTGATATTTCTGGTAGTACATTAATTTGTATTTTTTTTATCAACAGTTTTCTTGGTTTATCTGCCATTTTGGATGGATTTTTCTTTTATTTTCACAAAGTTAGTCTGGAGTTGCCTTCATCTGCGGACACATGTATGTCATAACTCAGAATCAATCGAGTCTGAATCAGCCGTTTCATAACACTAGTCTGTTCTGAACTCAAGTGTTTCATCATGTGAATCTGTTTTACACCGATTCATCCCAGAGAACACAAATATGTGACCCTGCAGCACAAAACCAGTCATTTGTAGCAATATCCAACAATACATTGTATGGGTCAAAATTATACAGTTTTCTTTTATGCCAAAAATCATTAGGATATTAAGATCATGTTCCATGAAGATATTTTGTAAATTTCCTACTGTAAATATATCAAAACTTAAATTTTGATTAGTAATATGCATTGCTAAGAACTTCATTTGAACAACTTTAAAGATGATTTTCTCAATATTTAGATTTTTTTGCACCCTCAGATTCCAGATTTTCAAATAGTTGTATCTCAGCCAAATATTGTCCTATCATAACAAACCATACATCAATGCAAATATTATTTATTCAGCTTTCAGATGATGCATAAATCTCAATTTCAACAAATTGACTCTTATGACTGGTTTTATGCTCCACGGTCACAGATATGTTCTAAGAACATTTTAATAACGTTCCCATTAGGTTATGAAAACTATTTCTGAATGCTGTCTGAACCTCTTTACAAGAACATTTGATCATTTTCATTACTTTGGAATGTTCTCAGAACGTTCTGAAACCAGTAGTGAGTAATAATGCTTAATTTTAAAAAAATAAAACTAAAACGTTCCATGAACGCTGCATAAATATAATTTTTGTGCTGTTTTGTGAATTCCCAGCAAAAACAACTATCACTGAAAAAAATGATTCATTGAATTTACTCGATCTTTTTAAGGTAAGCGGTTGCAATCAATTTATTTTAGCTACATTTAAATAAACTAATTTAGTTGACTAACTTTCAACATATTTTTTTAAATTAAATGTAGCTAAAATAAATTGTTTGTGACCACTTACCTTAAACATTTTTTTTTTCAGTGTATATCATGAGATACACCATTAAAATGCTATAAACCGCCTCATTGCACAATATGAGTTAGGAGCTATATACAGTATATGTGCTCAGGGAGACACATGTGGAGAAGAACAACAGAGAAGCGCAGGAGGTGATGAAGAACGAGTGCAGAGACTGCAGATGTCACAAACACACATCATGCATCTTCTGTAGAGATGAGAATTGAATTGTGCATCAGAAGAAACGAAGCTCCTGTCATGAGCAGCTGCTCAGAGTCTAGCTCTGCTCTGCTGTCTGTGTGTGACTCGTGTCTGTGTTCTCCTGAGGTCGTGCACACACAGCTGATCGTGTTCATCAGCATGCACGAGCGGATCCGCTGTCTCTACAGTCAGGAGGGTTTATGATCTGCGGGTTATGGTTTGTTGACTCTATAAAGCTGATCAAACCAGCCTGATCACGACTGGTTCAGGTCCACTGGAAGATGATTTCAATTTTAGTGACAGGATGAGTAATTTACTGAACTGCAGTTCAGAGGAATTTAACACGGGTGATGCATTCTGGGAAATCAAGTGTTCTTCCATTCCGACACAAACATTCATTCATTCATTAAACATGAAATATATAAACTAATTACATATGGGTGACATCCATCTATCCATCTATCCATCTCTTTCCATCCATCTATCTATCCATCTATCCATCTATTCCTCCATCCATCAATCTCTTTTCATCCATCTATCTGTCCGTCCATCCGTCTGTCTATCTATCTATCCATCTATCCATCTATTCCTCCATCCATCCATCTCTTTTCATCCATCTATCTATCCATCT
>CM041815.1:29739645-29747145 GCA_023376895.1 Aspiorhynchus laticeps | reverse complement strand
AGCTGGACGTCCTGCGCTGACCCTTGACCCCGGGGCCGAGGGGTCCGCCGCAGCACCTGCACCACGATGGGGTCTTTAGCGCTGCGTAAAGCCTCCACCGCCTCCTCATGACTGGCTCTGGACAGATCCCTGCCGTTCACCTGCGGACGACGAGGAACACGCTACTCACTGAGTTCAAGTGTAGAGAAGAGCAGCTTGAACATCTCGCTAAACGTCTCCTCAGAAGACACTCATACAGGTTTAGGCCTACATTTAGGATTTATGGACTTGAATATATTATATTGCATATAAAAGCTCCATGCATTTGGATTACACAGTCTTACATAAACAAATAATAAACTTCATGTGATCCATATTTGTCAGTCAAACAGAAATGAAATAGTTTTCGAAATAGGTATAATTGAACTATTTGCATCCATTTGATTTTATTTAAATAATAATTTTCTCAAAATGCATTTATTGAAATTGCTTAGAATCAGCATAAATCTGTTAATTTGGAAAACAATTAAATTTATTCAGTTAAAATAGTGTTAGTATAATTGAGATATAGTTTTTATTAATATTTTGAATCCATTATTATTATTTTATTTTCAGTTTTCATTTTAATTTTAGTAATTTTGTTGTTTTTGTATTTTTAGTAGTTTTTAATTTAAATTAATTTGATTTTTTATTATTTTTATTTCAGCTTATGTTTTAGTTTTTTTACTTAAACAATTGAAATGACAAATGTTGTAGCTGAAATAAAAGTGTTTTAATATATATTTTATTTTATTTCAAGTAACAAATTATTTTATTTTTTTAAGGTTGTAATTTTAGTTTCAGTTTTAATTTTAGTTAACTATATTAACCCTGGTTAGCTTGGACTTGGTTAAAATGGCAAGCTGCGAAACAAGCCATATTCAATTAAGTTAAAAAGCATGAGACTGAAAAAATAGCATTTATTGATGATAAATATATAAACCTGGTAATTGTGCATTTAAAACACAAATTCAGTTTATAGGTACTATTACAGACTGCCAAATATCCATCACATTAAGTTTATTAGTTTATGTTAAAACTGTGTAATCAAAATGAATGGGAATTTATATGCAATTCAAATACATAATCATAAGTTTTGTCCAATATACTCTGATATTTACAGGTGAATGTTTCTTAAGCGAGTGACTCGGATCTGGTCCATCATCACGTGTCTATTCATCAGTGATCTGTAATTAAACGCTCACAGTCTCACAGGACACTGATTGGATATTAATGACACACATTACATGAGAAACACTTCAGAGCCTCGTTCTCACACATGATTTCTTCATTCTCACTGCGTCTGGATCATCACTGTTTGATGAGCTGATCATATTCATTTCATTCTAGTGTACAGAGCTTGATTATTGGATCATTTCAAACAGTTCATATTGACAATAAAAAGAAACGAGTTATAAAAGACACTGACAAAATATTTTGATTCTGATCTGTTTGAGCGGCTCATGTCAACTGCTGAATCAACCAATGGAGTGAGAGTGGGCGGGGCTATCTGCCTGACTGACCAATGACAGACAGGGGGCGTGTTCAGGAAACATAACACTCCTCTGATGTATTAAAATAACTAAAGCTAAAAATGAAATAAAATGAATTAAAATTAAATAAAAATAGACATGTTAAAATAATAATAATGAAAATAACAAAAAATAAAAACAACTAAATTTATCTATCATTTTCATTTAGTTTGACTTAATTTACTAAAATGACTAAAACTGAAATTAACTAAATTTAAATTAAATTAATTAAAACTTTATACATATTCATAAAAAAGAAAAAAATAATAAAAAACACAAAACAAAATTACCAAAACTTAAAACTTAACTAAAATTAAAACTCATTTAGTACATTAATAAAAACTATTATAGCAACTGAAGGACACTAAAATAAAAAATGAATAAAAATAAATGTTATTGTGACTTGTTTTCATGATAAATAAACATTTATCTTTCAAGCTTTAATTACTGTAATGTAAAATATTTAAAATTATAAAATTAAAGCAAACAAAAAAAATACATTACACATAAATATAAATATAAAATATGCTATAAATAAATAAAATAATGCAAAATAAAAATAAAAATTAAATAATAGCAATGAAATTATTGGTTGTGTATTTTAATGTAGTATTTTTACTGACCGATGACAAAGTTCAGGACACATGACTGAAAACAGGCTTAATTTCCATCTGGCAGAGCAGAAATTATACAATTCACCTTTAAATGTAAAAATCGATAATAATTTAGCACACAAAATTTAAATGTGCAACCTATATTTCAAAATCCCCTTGAAACCTGTATATATATCATCAGAGAACGTCTTGCTAAAGCAGCTTTCTGAATAATGGAGGAAACACAAGTGTTTCTGTAACGCTATAATTCCCAGAGAAGACGAGCGCTGTTTGATGTGATGTGATATTGATCGTAATATTGATTGTGATATTGATGTGTTGATCAGATTCACTGCTGCGAGGGTTTCTGGCTGAATGTGAATGAAGCGTGTTTGTTCTGTATGTGACCCTGGACCACAAAACCAGTCTTAAGAGTCAATTCTTCGAAATTGAGATTTATGCATCATCTGAAAGCTGAATAAATAATCTTTCCATTGATGTATGGTTTGTTATGATCGGACAATATTTGAAAATCTGGAATCTGAGGGTGCAAAAAAATCTAAATATTGAGAAAATCATCTTTAAAGTTGTTCAAATGAAGTTCTTAGCAATGCATATTACTAATCAAAAATTAAGTTTTGATATATTTACGGTAGGAAATTTACTAAATATCTTCATGGAACATGATCTTAATATCCTAATGATTTTTGGCATAAAAGAAAAATGTATAATTTTGACTCATACAATGTATTGTTGTCTATTGCTACAAATATACCTGTGTTACTTATGACTGCTTTTGAGCTCCACGGTCATATATGTACAGACAAGCAGAGGCTCGTTTAGCTCAGTAACAGCCTGACGAGAGAACAATCATCACGAAACACTCCAGCGAATCTCATTCAGAGTCTGATACAGTCAACACCAACACGAGACACATATATACTGCTGATGACATTAACCAGGAATAACATCACAGCAAACACAGCAAGCAGATGAAATGAAGTTGTCTGATGTGAACTAGACTACAAATCTGATCACTTTGCACAAACAGACACATGATTTGAGGAATCCTTCATGACTGGATCTCTTATAAAGTGACTCCAGTGGTGTGTGTGAAGTGAGGAAACAAAAAGACCAAAACCAACACAAACCTGCTTTATCTGTTAGATATATCTACTATATCTACTCACCTGGAACTGAACTATAATACTATACTCTCATCAGGGTTATTATAGGTGACTAAAACTAAAACTAACACCATGAAAATGTTTCTTTCTTGAAATGAAATGTGACCCTGGAGCACAAAAACAGTCATAAGGGTCATTTTTTTTAAAATTGAGATTTATACATCATCTGAAAGCTGAATAAATAATATTTCCATTGACGTATGGTTTGTTATGATAGGACAATATTTGGCTGAGATACAACTATTTGAAAATCTGGAATCTGAGGTTGCAAAAAAATCTAAATATTGAGAAAATCATCTTTAAAGTTGTTCAAATGAAGTTCTTAGCAATGCATATTACTAATCAAAAATTAAGTTTTGATATATTTATGATACGAAATTTACTAAATATCTTCATGGAACATGATCTTAATATCCTAATGATTTTTGGCATAAAAGAAAAAACAATAATTTTGACTCATACAATGTATTGTTGTCTATTGCTACAAATATACCTGTGTTACTTATGACTGCTTTTGTGCTCCAGAGACACATATATACTTTAACTGAGATAAAAATATTTTAAATAAAAACTTGAACTTAGTTTAGTTAAGATGATGATTTCTCATTTTCATTTATTGCTTGATGCACTAAAATAACTGAAAACTAAAACTGAAATAAAAATTAACAGTATTTAGACATAATAAAATAATAATAATAATGTCAAAAACAAAGTTACTAAATTTTTTAAATTAAAATTAAAATATAAAATAAAAATGAATAAAATAATATAGGCACATTTTAAAAAAATACTAAACTTTTAACTAAAATAACAACAGACAAAATGAAAATGAAAACAGAAACATGAAAATAAAAACTAAAATATTAAAAATGACTAAAAATAATGTAGACATACTTTAAAAAACTGAAATTGATAAAATTGACAAAAACATCAAATTACTAAAACTTGAACTAAAATTAAAATGAAAACAGAAAATACAAACATGAAAATAAAAAGATAAAATAAAAAATGACTAAAAATAATAAATACATAAAAAAATTAAAAAAAATAAAAATGACAAAAACAACAAAATTATTAAAGCTTTAAATAACAGAAAAATGAAAATAATTTTCTTTAAAAAAATTCAAAGACTCTATAGGCATATTTTTTTAAAAAACAATAAATTAATACAACTTTATAAATAAATGCAAATAAAAAATCAAATAAAAATTAATAAAAATTGTGGCAATGTTTCAGTGGCACTGAAGTCACACTGTCTCTCAGCTGTTTGCCGGTCGCTTCTGTACACTGTATCTGAATGCTGGGGCAGAGGCGGGAACACAAAGGATCATGGGTAGATAGATGATCTCAGCCGTGTTAGTGGAGAGTCTCTCAATGAAAGAAAGCGTGTTACAGAAGAAGAAAGAGGAGGATGGAGGAGTTTCCAGCGTAGAGAGCCAGATGGAGAGATTAATCTCGATGGAGGAAGAGAATATGAATGACTCCGTTAGGATCCACAGACGTTCAGAGCTAATGCAGCACAGATGGAGAAGATCAGAGGACAACACCTGCTGAACCTGAGTCTTCTTCATCAGAGCAGAGACACACAGAGACACACACAGACACACAGAGACACACGGAGACACACAGAGACACACACAGACACACAGAGACACACGGAGACACACAGAGACACACAGAGACACACAGAGACACACACAGACACACGGAGACACACAGAGACACACACAGACACACAGAGACACACAGAGACACACAGAGACACACAGAGACACACAGAGACACACACAGACACACGGAGACACACAGAGACACACAGAGACACACAGAGACACACAGAGACACACACAGACACACGGAGACACACAGAGACACACAGAGACACACAGAGACACACAGAGACACACAGAGACACACGGAGACACACAGAGACACACAGAGACACACAGAGACACACGGAGACACACAGAGACACACAGAGACACACAGAGACACACGGAGACACACAGAGACACACAGAGACACACAGAGACACACACAGACACACAGAGACACACAGAGACACACAGAGACACACACAGACACACGGAGACACACGGAGACACACGGAGACACACAGAGACACAAAGAGACACACAGAGACACACAGAGACGCACGGAGACACACGGAGACACACAGAGACACAGAGACACACAGAGACACACACAGACACACGGAGACACACACAGACACACAGACACACAGACACACGGAGACACACACAGACACACAGAGACACACGGAGACGCACAGAGACACACAGAGACACACAGAGACACACACAGACACACGGAGACACACACAGACACACAGACACACAGACACACGGAGACACACACAGACACACAGAGACACACGGAGACGCACAGAGACACACAGACACACAGAGACGCACAGAGACGCACAGAGACACACAGAGACACACAGAGACACACAGAGACACACACAGAGACACACGGAGACACACGGAGACACACGGAGACACAGAGACACACAGAGACACACAGAGACACACGGAGACACACGGAGACACACAGAGACACACAGAGACACACGCAGACACACAGAGACACAGAGACACACGGAGACACACGGAGACACACGGAGACACACACAGACACACAGACACACAGACACACGGAGACACACACAGACACACGGAGACACACGGAGACACACACAGACACACACAGACACACAGAGACACACGGAGACACACGGAGACACACAGACACACAGAGACGCACACAGACGCACAGAGACGCACAGAGACACACAGAGACACACAGAGACACACACAGACACACACGGAGACACACGGAGACACACGGAGACACACAGAGACACACACAGACACACGGAGACACACGGAGACACACGGAGACACACGGAGACACACGGAGACACAGAGACGCACACAGACGCACAGAGACGCACAGAGACACACAGAGACACACAGAGACACACACAGACACACACAGAGACACACAGAGACACAGAGACACACGGAGACACACGGAGACACACGGAGACACACACAGACACACAGACACAGAGACACACAGAGACACACAGACACACACAGACACACGGAGACACACACAGACACAGAGACACACGGAGACACACGGAGACACACACAGACACACACAGACACACAGAGACACACAGAGACACAGAGACACACAGAGACACACAGACACACACAGACACACAGAGACACACACAGACACACACAGACACACGGAGACACACGGAGACACACGGAGACACACGGAGACACACACACACAGACACAGAGACACAGAGACACACAGAGACACACACAGACACACAGAGACACACACAGACACACAGAGACACAGAGATACAGAGACACACAGAGACACGGAGACACACGGAGACACACACACACAGACACAGAGACACAGAGACACACAGAGACACACACAGACACACAGAGACACACACAGACACACACAGACACACGGAGACACACGGAGACACACACACACAGACACAGAGACACAGAGACACACAGAGACACACACAGACACACAGAGACACACACAGACACACAGAGACACAGACACACAGAGACACACAGAGACACAGAGACACAGAGACACAGAGACACACACACACAGAGACACACAGAGACACACACAGACACACACAGACACACAGACACACACAGACACACACACACAGAGACACAGAGACACAGAGACACACAGAGACACACAGAGACACACAGACACACACAGAGACACACAGAGACACACAGAGACACAGAGACACACAGAGACACACAGAGACACACAGAGACACACAGACACACACAGAGACACACAGAGACACACAGAGACACACAGACACACAGAGACACACAGAGACACACACAGACACATAGAGACACACATTAATTAATACTATTAAATGGCAGAGAATAGTGCATCCAACAGATTAAAAGTACAAAGTCAATAAAAACATCTTAAAATTAATACACAATTCTGTTTAAATAAGTAAATTAAATAATTAAATTAAAAAAATTATAAATAAACAATAAAAAGTAAACAATAAAACAATAAAATTATGAAATTATAAATAAATAACTACTACAATTCTAT
>CM041815.1:29702145-29724645 GCA_023376895.1 Aspiorhynchus laticeps | reverse complement strand
TATACCAAGCGCAGCGTAAGTTAGCATAGTCACAAATAAAGAATAAAGAAATAAATAAGCCACAGTATGTTCAAAAGAACCGGAGGCCAAAAAATGAAGGTTTGCTATAAGTTTTGATAGACCTGGTATTGCGTGACTCCTAGTTGAGGGTTCAAGTCGTCTTTTATTTCCTGAAGCAAATTAAAAATAACATGGCTTGGCAAACGATATGTTCGTATAATGTGTTCTTCTGGCATTTCAAATAAATTAATACGTGTGGAAAAAAATCCTCTCCCTTCTACCCTTCTCTCTGTTCTCTGCGGTGCCTCCTCCAGCAACAATAATTGCAGGCATTTCAAGCGAAAAATAAAGGGGTCATCGGATGCCCACAAGTTGATATGATTCTATAGGGTCTTAATGAAAAGTCTATAATATACTTTGGTTAAAATTTCTCAATGGTAGTGTAAAAAACACCTTCTTTACCCTGTCAAAATAAGCTCTGTTTTCATCAAGCCATTTTTTAGTCCATGTTGCTTTAAATGCTAATGAGCTCTGTTGACTCCGCCCCTCTGTTCCATGGAGTGACGAGCAGTACTGTTTACTTTAGTCACGAAACTGGCTAACTAGTACATTATTAGGAAAGGCGATTTGCAAAGATTCATAAAAACCCTTATACTCAATTCTTCTGTAGATGAAGCTGGATCACGAATGATTCGTGCGAACATAGACGCATTTATGTAGATCGGGGATCGGCGCATTCCCTTCAAAGTGAAAGTAACGTTAATCCTCTGCGTCTTCAGCGGCTCAGATGTCGGAGTAAATGAAGACTGTTATATTCATTATTACATCCAACAACAGAACACCTCAATCGCTTAATCTGAGACATCTTGTCTTCCCCTGCACCGGAGGCGGAGCTCTCAGCTCACTCAGGGGGGCGGGGCTAAGGTAAGACGGTCCTGTCAATCAACTATCATGGGAGGGGCCTGTACAGAACTACATCATTCTGACAGGAATCTCAGAACAGCCTGATTTGAGAAAGAGGATTTTAAAATAGGGATTTTAAAAAAAAAACACTGGGTGGATTTTTATCATTATAGGATGGATGTGTACACACACTTCCAACACATTTATGTTCAAACAACCTGAAAAGTGAATTTTGCATCCGATGACCCGTTTAAGACATGCTTTTTTGGGGCGTTAAATAATGGCACAAATGCCAGTAATTTGACGAGTGCAAACATTAGTAAAACACGTTGCGTGATTCATTTGAATAAATTTTGCATCTGAAAGGGAAACTTCTACAAATGCATATTCAATAAGGTCAGGCGCAAAAATAACTGTGTCCATGCCTTTTCAGCGCTAATTCTTCACTGCGCGTCTTTAGTAAAGCCTAACAGTAATCTGGCCCCAAGAGTCAAAATATTTGATGGATTGATGCAGAAGCGCAAAGTCTGTGAACAGCAGATTGATGTGTATTTGTGTTGCGTCATTTCAGCCAGCACTCACACACACACACACACACACACACGTTCACACATGCATTATTAATAGATGTGTGATTATGTAACGCTGCCGTGATTCTTCAGTCTCAGGGATCTGTAAATATTCCCTTTTCATATTCCTGCTCGGAATGAGCTGGAAAAATTACAGAGTCAGCAGCCGGAGGCTCATTACCACTGAACCCCGACACATTCACTCACGTCACTGGATTTACATGAGAGCAAAGGCCTGCATAGAGCACTATGAATCCTGCTTTATTTATTTTTTTCACAAATTCTGTTTTTAATTTTTCTGGATTATATTTTAACACTTTACTTAAATTGTAATAATCAAAAAGATGTCTAATAAATTTAATTCATAAAACTTTTACAATTAATCCTTTTTTATTTTAACAATAAAAGTGTCATGAAATGTGTTCTATTTTTTTTCTTCAATAAATTCTATTTAGTCTGTTTTAATTTTTCTAATGAACATTTTTATACTCACATTTACATTCACAATATTAACACATTTACAATATTACAACTTAATATTTAACATTTTAATATTTACAGACACTCTAGTCCATATTGCAGTTTGATTCCCTGTACTGCACTAATTTTGATTAATATATCCAAAATGTCCAAAATTCCAAGACATTTCACATTATACTTTAATGTGATTTTTATGACTGGATTCTGTCTGCGTTCAAGTGAATTCATAAAACTTTAACAACTTAAGAATTTATAAAAAAATATACAATAATCGTGTTTTTTTCAGAAATTCTATGTTGTCTGTTTAAATTTGTCTTGTGTTTTATGATATAATATTTGTTATAAAAAAACAACTTTAACAATTTAATTAATCTTTTAAAATGTAATTAAATTTAAATGTTTTTTTTTCATTTATTGGCTAACAAAGCACTGCACCACAGAGATTTAATGTTTAATTAAAACATGGAGGAGAAGTGTGTGATATTCCTTAAATAATGTTTTAAGTTAAGTTTGAGAAGTACATTTTACTCTACAATAGTAATACATTTGTCACAATTTCTTCAAGTTAAACCAAACTTTTATTTTGGCGTGTTGAGTTTCTGTGTGTATTTGATGATAGTTTTCTCAAATGAAAAGGTGAAATGCTGGTTAATCGACTTAATAGCAGTCTTTGTGCTTTTATATTCACAAACGCTAGTCCACAGCGTTACATATTCATCCAAAATTTGCCAAATTCCACATTTCCGCATCACTGAGCCAGATGCTCATGGAAAACCAGGATATTTAAACACAGTCCCACTGGAAAAAGATTGAGAATGAGGAATTAAACACGTTCTTATTCCCTAACATTTAGCCAAAAGCAATAGCTGGTAATTTTAGTTTAGTGGCTGATCATAAATCTATACTATTTGTAAAACAGGGTTAAGCTGTACAAGCAAACTCAGACACGATAATGTCCAGTTGGTAACTATGTACAAAAACTATGGAATTATGTGATAAAATAAAACAACACAGTAAGTACCATGACCAAATATACACAGAATTACCATTGTAAAGCCATAGTACAGGTATATTTTCAAAAACTATGGCTTTATGTTAAACACCAATACCAAAAATACAGGTTATTACAATTAACAGCTCTCCATCTCTCACAATAACGTCTGTTTCCAAACAGGTTTCCCAACTCTCCCTTACAATTCGAAGGAAAGAGACTCAGAGAAACAATCAGGAGCCAGAATTCCTCCATCTAGCGGGATTCAGAGGAGTGGGGAACCTCTCTCTCTCTCTCTCTCTCTCTCTCTCTGTGTTTCTGCAGGTAATCTCACGGCTGTGGACACCAGATCAATCAAACGGCTCATTTTTCTCGTCTTTTGTTCCTGGATCTAGCTGTGAGGTTTGAGGACCATCAGTCAGCGAGAGGCGGCCGGACAGAGAGATGGATTGGGACATTTGTAGCGTACAGTCCGGTGAGGAGGGGGTCACAGGGGCCCCGGGGCCTCAGGCCGCTCCTCACACACACACACACACGTCCCAGCAGTGATGAAACTCATTTATCAATGCACCTGTCCAGTTCACACGTTCAGAAACACACACATTTTATGAAGTCACTGTAGAGCTCCAAACGTCGCTGTTCATTCCACACCTGACCAACACTGCATTTCCAAGATTATAAATTAATTATTTCAAATAAATGCTGTTCTTTTGAACTTTCTATTCATCTGTGAATCCTAAAAAATAAAATGTATCACGGTTTCCAGAAAAATATTGTGCAGCACAACTGTTTTCAACATTGATAATAATCAGAAATGTTTCTTGAGCAGCAAATCAGCATATTATTATGATTTCTGAAGATCATGTGACACTGAAGACTGGAGAAATTATGCTGAAAATTCAGCTTTACATCACATGAATAAATTACACTTTATGATATATTCACATACAAAACAGCTATTTTGAATTGTAATAATATTTCACTGTTTTACGGTATTTTTGTAGCCTTGGTGAGCATAAAACACTTTAAAAAATCATTAAAATCTTACCAACCCCTTTTGAATGGTAGTACAGTATACAAATGTATGAATCAACATATCTACTAAATCTGCATGAACCACAAATAAACAAACAAATGAGTCACTGAACCAGGCGTAAACATTCCTTTGTTACCTGAGAGAAACTAAGAAAACATTTCAGGAAAGCAAGCATTTGATTATGTTGTTGGTGGCACAAAAGAAAACATCCCTACAGTATCCCACGATTCCTGGAGCTTAGCTGATAGAAACATCTCAATCATGAATATGTGAAAACCAGCTCAGTCCAAGCGCTCAAACCAGTCTGTAGGTGGCGCTCTTCATCACATGCACAGCAGAATACACTGAGCTCCTCTTTAACCTCAAGTCTCTGGAGACCAGCACAGCATTATCGGGCTTATAGACCATCAGCAGACAATTAAAGAGCCAGCATACGCACACAAACACCAGCGCGGAAGGAAATGTCACTTTCTGTGCAGCGATGTGTTACACACGCATCTGTAGAAAGACTAATTATCCCAGAGAACGACACACACCGCTGAGTCTGACTCTCACTCGCACCAGCGGCGCTTATAACACACCACAACAAACAATATTCCTGAACTTACTTCATTATCTATCCATCCATCTCTATATCTCTGCGTATTTGCTCACACTTATCCTTATCTATTTACCGTGTTTAACTAGTACAACAGAACTCATACTAAAAGAACTACTATGGTGGTATCATGGTACAGTGGTGGTTTTACTGTGGTACTTTGATATATTCAATGCCAGTGGTGCTAAATGATTACCATATATATGTACCATGGTATTTAAATGGTACTCCAAAGAATACTGTGAAACTACTATGGTACATGTCCAAAAACTATGGTATTATAGTAAGCATCGTGATCAAAAATAAATTATGATGAAAAACCACTGTAAAACCATGGAACATGTCCAAAACTATGGTATTATGTGAAAAAATACATGGTATTATCATGAAAAAAACATTGTAAAACCATGGTATATGTATAAATACTATAGTATTATGTATAAAACATGGTATTGTGATGAAAGCAACATTGTAAAACCATGGTATTTGTCCAAGAACTAATATTATGTGAAGAAAACAGGTAATTTGATGAGAAAACAATGTAAAACCATGGTATTTGTCTAAAAACTATATTATGTAACAAAAACATGGTATTGTGATGAGAAAACAATGTAAAACCATGGTATTTGTCCAAAAACTATGATATTATGTAACAAAAACATGGTATTGTGATGAGAAAACAATGTAAAACCATGGTATTTGTCCAAAAACTATGATATTATGTAACAAAAACATGGTATTGTGATGAAAAAACACTGTAAAACCATGGTATTTGTCCAAGAACAATGATATTATGTGAAAAAAAAAACAGGTTTTATGATGAGAAAACACTGTAAAAACATGGCATTTGTCCTAAAACTACAGTATTGTGTGCAAAAGCATGGTATTGTGATGAAAAAACACTGTAAAAACATGGTATTTGTCCAAGAACTATGATATTATGTGAAAAAACAGGTTTTATGATGAGAAAACAATGTAAAACCATGGTATTTGTCTAAAAACTATGATATTATGTAACAAAAACATGGTATTGTGATGAGAAAACGATGTAAAACCATGGTATTTGTCCAAAAACTATGATATTATGTAACAAAAACATGGTATTGTGATGAGAAAACACTATAAAAACATGGTATTTGTCCTAAAACTATAGTATTGTGTGCAAAAGCATGGTATTGTGATGACAAAAACACTGTAAAAACATGGTATTTGTCCAAGAACAATGATATTATGTGAAAAAAAAAACAGGTTTTATGATGAGAAAACACTGTAAAAACATGGCATTTGTCCTAAGACTATAGTATTGTGTGCAAAAGCATGGTATTGTGATGAAAAAAAACACTGTACAAACATGGTATTTGTCCAAAAACTATGATATTATGTGAAAATAGTATATGGATACATGTGTACACACACACCGAAGATTATGCATCCTTTTAAGACACCTTGTTTCAGACAATTTGTAAGGTAGCATTACATGTATCTATTGCAAGGCAATCCCAGAATTCATTGGAATGTGGTTTATGAAGTAAAACATTTTTTTTTTTAAATCAAGGAGGTCAATATAATACCTGGTGTCTCTATCCATTAGCATTCCCATTCATCTCAATGGCAGATGTTCAGCTGCTGCAGGAGCTCCACAATTACATCATTAAGCCTTAAAGCAACAGCAGCAAAAGTCATGAAAACTACAGAAACCCGGACAAACCTCTATAAAGTCTGAATGAAATCCTGCAAACTGTTCAGAGTCTCTGAGATGAAAGGAGTGAAGGAGAGATGAGCCGTGGGTGTGTGAACACCTCGTTTACACCATCTCACGCTCTCAAACGCCAAACATTCACTTACACGATGGTGTCCTTTCACAGGAGACGAGAGCTTGTGTTACTGAAGGCTATGATTCACAACACTAAACACCAGATCTGAGGATCTCAGCTGCTGTCCACCTTCAGAAGCTTAAACACCAGAGGACACAATGCAACAGAAAAACCCACTAGATATTGAAAAATAAAGCAAATAAAAACACAGCAGAAGGAGAATCAACTCCGGAAATATTTGCAAGCACGCTGCGATTAATGTTGTTAAGCACAGAAGTTCTCTGAGACAGCACATAATTGGTTGGGTTTCCAACAGAACCTCAAATCATGGACTGTTTCTATATTATTAATCGCCTAATTCTGTTAATGTAGTGGTTTTGGTGATGCTTCAATCAGAAACGTGACCTACAGAAGCTCATCAGACCCACGTGATCTGATTAAAACGATCCATCCGGAGGAGATTCGTCAAAACTCCTCGTTACAGAACAACGGCAGCAATTAACTGAGTGAATCTCCCGTCATACACTCAGCGGAATATTTCACGTTTTATTAGGACCCAGAATCATTTTCTACGAGCGCTAATGAGACCACGGTGAACATGACGAGTGTGTGTGTGTGTGATACAGAGGCTATTAAAGCTCTTCAGCATCATAAGAGTTAATGAGAATCAATCAGCAGAGAAGATCAAGACTGGATCATCTTCAACATTATAGACCTTCAGCTCGGTGGGAATCAGCACTGATCGTGTTTGGATGTGCTGTGTGTTATAAACTCACTGTTTGACGGTTTATAATCAGCATAATCACATAAAAGCCCCACAAGCACATCAGATATCCAACAAAATCAACCTCAGGAACATTAACTGCTCCATGTTTGTGTATTTGCTCTCACTTATGCTTATTTATTTACTGTATATAACAGAACTAATTCTACAACAACTACTATGGTGGTACCGTGGTACAGTGGTGCTTTTACTGTGGTATTTTGATATATTCAATGCCAATAGTGCTAAATGATTACCATATATTGTACATGCACCATAGTATTTAAATGGTACTACAAATAATACTGTTAAACAACCATGGTACATGCCTGATAACTATGGTATTGTGTCAAAAAGATACATGGATTTACTGTACAGCACATATCCAAAACACCAAGATATTACTGCATCTTTATAGTGTGAAACATCCAGAGTGCCAAGTCCCAAAGAGGTAAAACCATGGTACATGTCCAAAAAATATGGTATTATGTGGGATAAGAAAACAACACAAAATACATGATCAAAGATACACAGTATTACCACAAAAAAACATTGTAATACCATGGTAAATGTCTAAAAAATGTGGTATTATGTGAAAAATACATGGCATTACCGTGAAAAACCATTGTAAAACTATGGTACACATCCCAAAACTATGGTATTATGTCACAAATACATGATATTACTTTGAAAACCATTGTAAAATCATGGTAAACGAACAAAAAAAACCATGATATTATGTGAAAAAATACATGGTATTACCATGAAAAACCACTGTAAAACCATAGGACATATCCAAAAATACATGGTATTACCATGAAAAGCCAATGTAAAACCAAGGTACATGTCCAAAAATACATGGTATTACCATGAAAAGCCAATGTAAAACCAAGGTACATGTCCAAAAATGCATGGTATTACCATGAAAAGCCAATGTAAAACCAAGGTACATGTCCAAAAATACATGGTATTACCATGAAAAGCCAATGTAAAACCAAGGTACATGTCCAAAAATACATGGTATTACCATGAAAAGCCAATGTAAAACCATGGTACATGTCCAAAAATGCATGGTATTACCATGAAAAGCCAATGTAAAACCAAGGTACATGTCCAAAAATACATGGTATTACCATGAAAAGCCAATGTAAAACCAAGGTACATGTCCAAAAATACATGGTATTACCATGAAAAGCCAATGTAAAACCAAGGTACATGTCCAAAAATACATAGTAGGAGTACCATGTAAAACTATGGTAGGCTATTATGTGAAAAACACAGCAAGCATCAATACCTACAATAGAGAGTATTGTCATAAAAAGCCATTGTAAAATCATGATACATGTCCAAAAACCAATGCTACTGCCATGGTACAAATAAATAAGTATGGTAGCATGCCTAAAAGCAAACATGGTATTACCATAGTACCACAGTAGTGACAGATGAGAAACTCTGGGACCAGCAGAACAAGCCTCCTGAATCTCAGGTAAGTGGCGTGTCTCACCTGTGAGATCTCGTACAGTAGTTTGTAATGCTCCTCTCTCTTCTGTAAACTACACAGATTGCAGCCCATCCTCGTGCTCAGGGATACAGCAGCCGTCTCGCTCTCCCTCCAGAACGGCTCGCACACACACAGCGCCTCTCATCCGTGTGTCACCGCACAGACCTGCATGTACAACCGCAGCCTCCGGCATCCGACAGCGTGTGAGGGACCCGCTCGCGCTCACACACACAGAGACACACTGACACAAGGACACGCCCCCTTCAGCGGCTCAGCCTATGAATAATGATGAGAGGGGTGGGGGTACGTCAGTGGGAGGAGTCAGTGTGCATCAGTGCTCAAACAATGAGGCTCTTTTGTGTCAAGTAACACTGATGTCACACACACACACACATACAGTCAGCGCTGGTCAGATTGTGTGTCTTGTGGTGGAGATTTTAAGTGGTTTCTAGTCATAAACTGTTATTACTGATTGGGGAGACGCAGCTCACAGTGGAATTGATCAGAAGCTTTTCAACATAATGTGCAAAAAGCAAAGTAGGTCACCATCCAACCAACCAACCCATAGGGACTTCACACACACAACCATACATACATGAAACAATCTATGAAATATGAGTACTATCCATGCACATTTAGCCAAAAGCAATAGCTGGTAATTTTAGTTTTGTGGCTGATCATAAATCTATACTATTTGTAAAACAGGGTTAAGCTGTACAAGCAAACTCAGACACGATAATGTCCAGTTGGTAACTATGTACAAAAACTATGGAATTATGTCAAAAAAATAAAACAACACAGTAAGTAACATGACCAAAAATACACAGAATTACCATTGTAAAACCATAGTACAGGTATATTTCCAAAAGCTGGCTTTATGTTAAACACAGCCAGCATCAATACCAAAAATACAGGGTATTACTATTAAAAAAACCCTAGAAAAACCATTGACTAAGACTATGGTATGCATTGTTTAAAAAAATAATACATGGTATCAACCTGAAAACCATTGTACATGTTCAACAATACATGGTATTACCATGAAAAACCATTGTAAAACTCTGGTAAATGTCCAAAACTTTGGTATTACCATGAAAAACAATTGTAAAACCATGGCAAATGTCCAAAAACTATAGTATTACCGTGAAAACCCATTGTAAAACCATAGTAAATGTCCAAAAACTATAATATTATCATGAAAACCCATTGTAAAACCATGGGAAATGTTCAGAAACTACAGTATTATCATGAAAACCCATTGTAAAACCATGGTAAATGTCCAAAAACTACAGTATTATCATGAAAACCCATTGTAAAACCATGGTACATTTCTAAAAACTATAGTAATACCATGAAAAACCATTGTAAAACTATGGTACATTTCTAAAAACTATAGTAATACCATGAAAAACCATTGTAAACCATGGTAAATGTCCAAATATACATGTAATACCATGTAAAACTATGGTATTATGTGAAAATACAATCAGAATCAATACCAAAAATAGACAAACACATATAAAACATGTTTATATGAAAAAAACTGTGACACTTTAGGCAAGACACTACAGGTAAATAATAGGGTATTAATGTTAACTACTCAGTATCACCATACTTCACCAGATACTTAATCAGAGTATAGTAAGACAAATGTTTTGTGTTGTAAGTTTTCTGAAATGTTATGTTTAAATGTGAAAATGATGCATTATCTAATTAGAAATGCATTAACTTATACAATTCCAAAAAAACAAATCTGAACACTAGATGAACTAAAGCCAGGTTCAAAATGTTCTTTCATTTTGCTGACACATTAGATTTAAAGGTTTTTACTGAGTGGATTTTGGATATCTCTTTTTATCACTCCAGAAATCAGAAAATACTGTCAATAAAATACATTTTCACCATGTTTTTTGGGATAAAATATTAGATAAACCAGTGTGAATGATATATGAACAAACCCTTCAGATAAAACTTAAAATAAACACTTAAATGTGTATTCTGTAAGTTTTCTTCACACTAACCTGAAAGAAGACATGATATGGAGGCAAAGCAGAACAAAATCTCAAAACTGACCAAACAATGGTTTAGCCGGTAGTGTCTCGCTTTAATGAAACGTCCAAACGCTGAGCTGAAGAACATCATCATGTCCATCACAGCAGGTGTGATTGTGTGGCTCTCACAATCAGACGAGACACACGACACGCTGAGAAGAGACGCTACAGAATTAACCAGCTGTAATTGTTCTGTAATTGGCCCTGGAGCTCACCATCTCACACACACAAACACACACACACACACACGCACACACACACACACACACACACACACACACACACACACACACACACACACACACACTCTCTCTCTCACCATCTCACACACACACACACACTCTCTCTCTCTCACCATCTCACACACACACACACACACACACACACACACACACACACACACTCTCACACACACACACACACACACACACTCTCTCTCTCTCTCACCATCTCTCACACACACACACACACACACACACACACACACACACTCTCTCTCTCTCTCACCATCTCTCACACACACACACACACACACACACACACACACACACACACACACACTCTCTCTCTCTCACCATCTCACACACACACACACTCTCTCTCTCACACCATCTCTCACACACACACACACACACACACACACACTCTCTCTCTCTCACCATCTCACACACACACACACACACACACACTCTCTCTCTCTCTCTCACCATCTCTCTCACACACACACACACACACACACACACTCTCTCTCTCTCTCACCATCTCACACACACACACACACACACACTCTCTCTCTCTCTCTCACCATCTCACACACACACACACACACGAGTGTTAAAGTAAACGAGCTCTCATCAGCTGACGATCAATCCGTTCCCTTTGGGAGAAAATAATCGGATTTGCTGGCTTTAATTTTACTCAGACGCCCAGAGGGCAAAACATGAGGCACAAAACCACACACCTACACACAGTACCATACAACACAGCACCTTAAGGTCAGAAATAATAATAATAATAAAAATAATTAACCATTTTCAATGCTTCTTAAAGTGTGTTACACAGTAAAACTATACAAACATCACAAACTAGTACAAATACATAAATAATAAGTAGTGCTGTCAAGCGATTAATCGCATCCAAAATAAAAGTTTTTGTTTACATAATATATGTGTGTGTAATGTGTATATTTATTATGTATATATAAATACACACACATGCAGTAAATATTTTAATATGTAAATATGTATTTACATCTATATATTTATATTCTTATATTGTATATTATATATAAATATATTTAACATATAAACATGACATATTTTTCATAAATATTTACATTAGTGCTTTCAAACGATTACTCGCGATTAATCGCATCCAAAATAAAAGTTTTTGTTTGCATAATAGCATATTTTTTTCTGAAATATATACATGCATGTGTGTGTATTTATATATACATAATAAATATACACAGTACACACATATATTATGTAAACAAAAACTTTTATTTTGGATGCGATTAATCGCGATTAATCGTTTAACAGCACTAAAAATAAGCAAACATACATATCACAAAGTGTTTTCAGATAAGATTTAAATACACCGAGTGTCTGCCTCAGTTAGAAACATGAATTAAAGTCAGTTTACTCGTGTTAGTATGAGAATCACTTACCAGCTCTGTTTGTGTTACGTTCAGCCAGATGACAAATCTGTAATATTCGCTTGATATCTGTGTGAGAGAAGATGTGACCAAATCCACCCACCTATTAAACTAGTCCCACCTCAAAATGATCATTTAGACACTTCACAGATCAAACAGTATATATAAATTGCTCAAGAATTCATGCAAGTGCTTTAATACAAGCCTCACATTTGTTATAATTCTTCTCCTTCCTCATAGACGTTGACTGTAAGTGTGTTACTGTAAACTAGTTTTATTCTAAAACTGAAGGACGAGTCAAAATGATTGTCATAAAAGCTGTCTAATAGTAAATATGTTAAATATAACCTGGTCTACTTCTTTAGACACACACTTTTACTTACAGTATCTACAGTAAATGGGGACATTCCATGAATACTATATAGTTTTTATATACAGCTAAATACTATAACCTAATTCCAAGCCCACACTCTAAAAAGAAAACATCCCTTGTTTTTATTTTAAAAACTATTTACTTATTTTTATACCATTTTTGCAAATGAGGTAATCCACAAAACAAAGTTTTGGGAGATAATGACAACTTTTGCTCTCTTATGGGTACAAATTTTGTCCACAAACACATGTGATCTTTCCCATGCATTCATTAGATCAATAAAAAAATATATATGTGTGATTAATTACATGCAAACAAGCGTTAAAGTATTGTTATAGTAAAATAAATATTAGACTGGGTAATAAAATGGTATGTGTGAACTGAAATCATATTTTCTGCCACTGAATGCGTGTTCTCATAAACAAGATAAAATAATAACACGCTGGTGAGCTTGTTTAAATCACACCTGCTTGACGTGTGTTAGAGAATAGAGAATAAACCTGAACCCTAATGAGACCAACAACAGCAAACATCTGTAAAACAGCCACAGATGATGATCTGTGACCTACAAACATCAGACGCTCACAGGGTTCAACAGCTCCATCTTCACTTCAGAGGAGACACAAGCCTCAAACGCTCACAGTCGAGCGTGTGCGGCGGGAAAACAGCAAACAAAAGCACTTTCAGAGTCTGAATATAGATGTGACAGAAGACACAACATTTCAGCTTCGTTCACACAGCAGCAGGACGTCCGTCGGCTGAAGACACTTCTGTACGAGAGACATTAAACATGCAGGGTTCTGTACTATATTCTAGCACTTGCATTACACTGCACTTGCATAAATAATATTATGAGAAAAAATTTTAAATATCAAAACTGGAATAGACATATCAAATGATAGAAAAATATATAGGCCTAATGATACATTTCAGCATAAAACTAAAATTACCATTAGGTGGCGGCAAGCCACTGTCTTGATAAATGAGTCGCTGAGTCATTTTACAATCGATTCTTTCAAAACGACTGATTCAGTCAGGAATGAATTAAAGATCAGTTTTTATGAATGGATCAGTGAATCATTGACTCCAGTGTTGCCAAGTCCACAGCTTTCCTGCAGAATTGGGCTACTTTACCACAGTCGCGTAGCTACGGGTGGGCCCACTTTCATCTGTGGCCCACCCAATGAGAAGTTGTAATTTTCCAAATGGATGTAATTTATTAAAGGATACTAATAAACGTGTTATTTCACAGTAACTTTATATATTTATAAAAAAATATTAAGCTTGTTTTCATGGTCAATTACAGGTTGTTTCTTAGTTTTCCCTCTTCCTATAGGTGCATCACGCTTGTCAAAATGATGATGATTCGTCCGTTTCCACAATGTTATGTTTACGACGTAAGGATATAATAGTTAAATGCACGCGTTTGTGAAGTTAAATAGCCGAGTTCAGCAAACATAAATCAGATCAATTCTTTAAAAAGTAAAAGTCTTAGCAATAAATCTGGACCGTCTACAAATGAAACCCGCCAGACCACCTGCGGGTGCTGGATTTATCGATCGGAAACTTCTGAACCAAGTGTGTTTGAAGCATCATATTAGCATAGGTACAGTGTTTGATCCGCTAAACAGATGCGTCCTTTGTGGAAAGAAACACATAAACTTTGTGCTGGATCCTGGTCGCTACAACAAACTGCATAATTTGCAGCTGCGCACATTTCTGCGGTCCTCGATGTGCGTGAACTGAGACGATTGATTATGAATCATCAGCGAAGCCCCGTTTCACACTTTAGTTATACATTAGAAATATATTTGTTACCGTGTTTATTCATCTTTGATAACCAGCTCAGGCAAATGTTAACAGATACACCTTTTAATTTTAATAATGTCCTACATTTTAAAATGAACATTAACATAACAAATTACTAATGTTAATGCATGCTTTAGAAGTACTGTGTAATGAAACTTGGTGCTGTATTTTTTATTGGCAATTTGACATGCAGTTTTCATATGCTACACACTTGGTTTTATGTAGGCCCACCCACTTCAACATTTCTGGCTACGCTAGTGCTTTGTCGCGGGCTGAAGCGACCCTGATAACGTGATATTTAGCCCCTAAAATGTGAATTTATCAGGGGAACCCTGCCAAAAAACATGTATTTTACCCCCAGAACGCGATTTTTACCAGGGGCCCCCCTCGAAACACATTGGGATAGTTTTGAGCAGCAACTGGGCGGGTTTTGTTGTGAACTCATCCAATATACAGTATATATTCCCGAGATAGACAGACAGATAGATAGACAGACAGACAGACAGACAGACAGACAGACAGACAGATAGATAGACAGACAGACAGACAGACAGATAGATAGATAGATAGATAGATAGATAGATAGATAGATAGATAGATAGATAGATAGATAGATAGATAGATAGATAGATGGGCGGACAGACGGATAGATAGATAGATAGATAGATAGATAGATAGACAGACAGACAGACAGACAGACAGACAGATAGATAGATAGATAGATAGATAGATAGATAGATAGATAGATAGATAGATAGATAGATAGATAGATAGATGGATGGATGGGCGGACAGACGGATGGACAGATAGATAGATAGATAGATAGATAGATAGATAGATAGATAGATAGATAGATAGATAGATAGATAGATGGATGGGCGGACAGACGGATAGATAGATAGATAGATAGATAGATAGATAGACAGATAGACAGACAGACAGATAGATAGATAGATAGATAGATAGATAGATAGATAGATAGATAGATAGATAGATAGATAGATAGATATGTATAGATATGTATAGATATTGATATATAGGGTTAGGGTTAGGGCTAATTTATTATTTTTTCTTCTGGCAATTATTTAGGCTTCAAATGTATGCGTTGTGTTCGTCTGTGTAGATTATCATGATGAACAAAATGTGAAAAGATCATAAACATTTGTTGGTCACATAACTTATTTTCTGCAATAATACTAAAGTCAATGAAAAAAATGTGAATGAGTTTTGAATGAGGGAACCAGAGTGATGGGAACTTATGTGTTGGCCTCCTAAAAACCAGGATTGCAGAACATCGAAGCAGTATACGCGGTAAAAAACCCGGTAGCAGTACATTTTAATTAAAAAAGGCATAACCGTTCCACACTTAGGTAAATTGAAACTGAACATGTTAAAGTACCCAGGAGAGGAGGTGATGTCAACAATATTTTACTAAAAAGAGAAGCTTACTGTATTTATAAGGGTTTGAATTTAGAACTTGATTTTAACTCATGTCTCTAATTGACTAATTGGTGAATGTTGTTGATACAGTCTCGTTTGTACCTGGATATATGTTGTATAGTTATGCATTGATTAATTCTAGTGGTTGTAGATTGTGAAAAGGATGGGGGACTGTTTGGTTTTGTCCTATGATGGATTGGGGATTTTTTGATATTGTGTTTGTATTTAAATTGTTGCCTCAATGTGGTTGTCTTGTTTCAATTGTGATATACTATAGCTGCTCACATGATTGACTTTGATTGCTAACAGGTGTAATTAATTGGAAATCTGTTTGAATCTGAGTACTTATTGAGCTGTTGCCTTTGTGTATGTGTGTTTGCCTGATGAAGGTCTTTGACCGAAACGTTATCACTTTAAAAAAATGTTTTTTTGAATAAAGGGAGATTAACAGTGTGCAGTCTTTTTTCTATTATTTGACGATACCATTTGATCTTGCACCTGGCCAAGACGTTTTTGGATGTGCGTACTTTGACCCTTCATTCATGTGGGCCATACATCATCACTTCTGCACTCTAAATGCAACTGAAAGATGGACTGTTTGTGAGTGGATCCAGCCGTCAATCCCAACAAATGGAGCTGTTAGGTAAAAACAAACTCACAGACGTGTGTTTTCAGGTTTAACAGAGATGAAAATTGAAAGTAAATCAATCAATCACTCAGAAAAGACTCGAGCAACCAGACACACATTATCACCCGCTGTTCAGCATCACGTCGGACACGGAATCAGACCAGCGGGTGATACACACACACACACACACACACACACACTCACAGACACACACACACACACACACACACACACAAACACACACACACACACACACTCTCTCTCACACACACACACACACACACACACACACACACACAGACACACAGACACGCACACACACACTCTCTCTCTCACACACACACACACACACACACACACTCACACACACACACACACACACACAGCGGATGGCTTTACTGCTGTGGGCACTAATGGCTAATAGCTAACAGTGCTCAATGAATCAACCTCTGACTGAGTCTTACCAAGCGACACAAATTACCCACAAACCCACTGAGACAGACGGGAATGTTTTCCAGTTTATCTGGTTTAATTAAACCGCTGTCGGTGTGCGCGCTAACATCTGGAGGAAACAGACCTGCCTCTCCACGCTCAGCCCGAGGGGTTTGTGCTTCCTAATGTGCTGTTTGGGTCGGACGGTCAGCGCTTTCACATCCCACACATTCACTTACAGCTGCTGGACACAGATAGTCAGACTATGAGCAGCTTTAGTCTGATAACAGCCCTTCTGACCAATCCAGCTTAAGTTGGTCCTTATCTGGTTGACCAGCAGTAATGTTCATAAAACCAGCCAGTTTGGAACAGCTATCATCAACTATAATATTTGATATGCACATTTCTAAGGCTTTAAATGATCAACATGATGCTGTTAAACCTGTTTCACACTCAATCTCCTCATGTCTTCTGTTGCACTGATAGTGTAGAGTTTTTTTTTATCGTCAAAGCACTTTTAGTGTAATTGTACAAACGTCCAGATTTGCTCTTTTTGCTCTCAAATCTTGACTGATTTTTATCAGAATAACTGAAGTCATATCTCCAGATGAACTCTTTCTGGACTGAAGCAGCTCAGCTTTACTTGATTCTCCATCAATCATGTTTTAGTCTCAAATCTGATCATCAGGATCTTTTGAGTGTTTATTTCCAGAAGCTTTACTTTCACTGTTCCTCAGCGGAGGAATGATCTTCATCTCACATCTTCTGAGGAGCCTTTATTTCTTCATCTCTCAATCAGCATTGCATTGTTTGGATCATTTCAATCTCATCTTACCGAGACATAGTATTGGAGATATAGAGACCACTGATATTTAGATCATTCTATGTCAGTATCTGCTCTAATGTTATAAAGATCTCATTGATTTGCATTACAAGCAGCAGAATTTCATCATAGAAATATCAGCATCTGCAGCAAATTCATATTTTTGCTCAGTTTGAATAAAATTGAGCTGTTTTCCTTCCATACTCTCAGACTATATGAGCCATAAAAGCCTGATGGATCAGATATGATATACTCATTTATGCACATATAAAAAAACACATATGCACACTTTTTTAAAACGTGTTTAACATTTATTTTGTCTAAAGCTTCAATAAACTGTTCCATTTCCAAACAAATAAACATTGAAAAACTAATTTACATTACATTACAAGCATCAGAATTTCATCAGCATCTGCACCAAATTCATATTTTTGCTCAGTTTGAATAAAATGCAGTTTTTTTTCAACCATATTCTCACTATGTCAGACTAGATGAGCCATAAAGCCTGATAATCAAATATGATTCTCAAAAAAAAAAAAAAGTGCAAAGGGTGTTTAACAAATATTTTGTCTATAACTTCAATAAACATTGAAAAAATTCCAGAATTAGACAAAAACAACATCAGCATCTTCAGTAAAGGAAACCTATAGTGAAGAACTGCCTGAATTGTATTTTCTGTGGCTCATGATCTTGGTCTTGTCGCTGTTTTACAGCTGAACTTGTGACTTTTGTCCCTGTTTAATACAATATTAGGAAAGTTTCTTTAGATTCAGAGGCTGGTGAAGGAGAACATGAATAAATAAACCCCTCTGAGCCGCGCGTCGCTCCCGACACTGAAGTTCCTCAAAAGTTCATCGTTTCAAAATATTTACAGTGCAACGATTTCAAGTGAGATGTTCCATCACCCGCAGAGACACATGTACGAGAACATGAATTATTCATGACTAAACAAAACAACAAAGTATAATAATATGAGATGTGAATGTGAAGATGCTAATGAAGAGAACACACTGAGCACGCTGTTTATTTACATGTGAACTTACACACATTTCAGTATTTAAAAGTGTATAATCAGGCCATTCAGAGAAAACATGTTTATCCTGCTAAAACATTGGATAAGATGGTTTGGTTTGATGATTGTAGAGTGGTTTTGGGGAACAGCTAAACTGTTCTTCAGTTCATTCCTCATATTTATGAGAAATATAGATATTTTACTGTATCTCTTAAAACAATTAGGAAAAAAAATCACCCCAAAATGAAAATTATTGACTTATCTTTACCTCAAATCTGTATTCTGTATATCTTTTTCGCTGGTTTTGAAAAAGTAGATGCTGCTAACAGACATTGTCCAGTGCTTAGACTACATTTAAAAGATATTTAGGCCTAAATTTAAGATTTATTTTAATTGCACATCAAATTCCCATCTATTTGGATTATGCCGTTTTAACATACACTAATAAACTTGATGTAATGCATATTTGTCATTCATAAATGAAACAAGTCAGATTTATGTAATAGTATTAATCAACTGAATGTGTTTGAAATACACAATTACCAGGTTTATATATTTATTATCAATAAATCCTGTTTGTTTCAGTCTCATACATTTTAACTAACTGATTATTGTTTGTTCCACAGCTAGCCATATTTTAACAATTTTTTATACTTTTTTAACTGAATAAATTTAATTGTTTTTGAATGCTGATTCTAAGCAACTTGAATAAATACATTTTTAAAATATGATTATTTAGATAAAATCATGCAAACAGTTAATAATAAACCATGCCATGATTTTTTGAGACCTGTTTCATTAATGTATGACTGACAAATATGAATCACATTATGTTTATTAGTTTGTTTGTGTTAAAACCTTCTAATCTAAATGGATGGAAATTTTATATGTAATTCAAATACATAAATCCTAAATTTAGGCCTATGAACTGGTATTTTGCACAAATCTACTCACACTCAAAAGTCCCTCTGGTTCATATTCTGGAGAAGCTCTGAATTTAAAGCGCGATCATGAAGAACGTCTGACTGTTGAAGTGTTGCAATAAAACCTCAGTTCTGTGAAGAGAAACACAAAGTAGATTAAAACATTCACAAGAACATGGAGGTAATCTGCTTTTCCTCATCAAATGTGAACATGCATGAGAGGAAAGTCATTTGACTGAGCTCTGAGGTGAAACTTCACAAAGACTCAAGTCATCAGAAAGCTGGACGTCTGTCAGAGAAACTCTTGAAAGACTCGGTTCAACTGCGAGCTGAAGAAACTTGCTGAACTCAGGTCAATGATTCAGATGATAAGAGAGTTCAGATCCTGCTGGTTGGTTTGAAGATGAAGTCAAAGGCTGAAGTGAAGGAGCTCTACGAGGAGTTCAGTTCATATTCACACTCTCTTTATAGACTCATAAAGGATGCTGGTTAAGTGTTTAAGCTGAGATGTGTGCTACGAATGATGAACTTCAGCTCATGACTCCCAGCCTCCTCATGTCTTTTGGGTTATCTGGCTTTTCATAACATGCCATTTCAGCCTAGTGAAAAGAAAACATCCAAAATATGCATTTAAGTGTTTATTTCACTGCATTTTTTCTATTTGCGTCTTTAGATTCGGTGCCAATCCATATATTTAAAAGTTTGTTCGTCCACTTCAGCAGCACTTACAAACACCAATACTTAGAGTTTTATTTCTCTATATATTCTGAAGGTTTTTACTGAGGGGTTTGTTCATATCATTCACACTGGTTTTATTATTGCACGTCATCTATTTGCATCTATAGACTTCAATTATATCTTTAAAGGCTGTTTTCTCCAAACGAGCTTGTTCCTCCACTTCAGCAGCATTTACAGTCTCCAATACTTAGAGTTTTATTTCTCTATATATTCTGAAGATTATTACTGAAGGGTTTGTTCATATATCATTCACACTGGTTTATACAACATTTTATGACTAAAACCACGGTGAAAATCAATTTTTCTGGCTGTTGACAGTATTTTCTAATTTATGGAGCAATAAAAAGAGAAATCCAAAATCCCCTCTGTAGAAACCATTAGCTCTAATATGTCAACAAAATGTAAGAAATTTTTGAACTTGGCATTATCGTGTTCATATTTATTTTCTGGAAATTTATGCACATATTAATGCATATTTAATGCTGCGTTTGTGTATTTAAACATGACATTTCAGAATACAAATTTTTTTTCAATCTACTGGGGAAGTATAGTGATGTATTTTAGTTCATTTTTTACACTATTCACCTGGGGTGTCTTGCCTTAAAGAACATTAATAATGCAGTAATACAGTTTTTGACATTTAAATCTTCAGTACAACAAATACCACCATAACCGATCTTCCTGCGCAGAATAACTATTTACATTTACATATACATTCATGCATTTAGAGGATGCTTTTATCCAAAGTAATCTACGATCCAGTCTGTTTCTGATGAGGAACGGCTCTCATGGAGACTCAGAAAGTGAAAGCGCGTGACCATGGGCTCGATGTCTCTGCTGATTGGTTTCAGCAGCAGGTGTGTTTCTTCTGACCTCCGGGGTGAAACAATTTTACAAGGCTGTTTTTTAGCCCGGCCGACAGGATTGACTCATAAAATGCTGTATGTTCATGGACGCTGTTCCATAAAATCCTGACACCTACATTTGTTTCTCAAACGACGTGCTTAGAGCCGTGCTTACGGCCGGCGGGGGAAAATGATCCAGCCAGACTTTCTTCTTGACATGACAAAGAAACTTTAAGATCTATGAGAGACAGAAAATTTCCTCAAATATGTCTAGACGAAATCACATGCATTCATCAGAAAGGGTTTGTGCATTCGTATGAGCTGATATTGACTGTTTACTCTGAGTTTCATTTCACTGTTTGACATTTATCCATCCATACTGATCAGAGTCAACATGAGACAACATTCACAGGCCATTACTCTTCAAGAATGTGATGCATTTTTAGAGAAACAGGATATTTAATGAGAAAAACTGTGAGCAGGACTTGAGTAATTAATTGGATGGTGAAAAGAAATCGGGTTGAAAAATATCAAATCATATTTACTTTAAAAATTTCTAACATCTTGGATGAGCTGCCAGTGATGTCAAAAAGGGCAAAATGGGTTTGTTTTGATTTCATGTTTTTTATTTTTTGTGTAAGTCATTTCAACTTAAATTACATTAAACATGAGTTGAATCTTGTATAAATTATTTTTAAAAGTTGAAAATTGCTTAACTTATTTTGATGAGTTAAAGTAATGTAAAAACATATCTTGTTATGACTTACTGATCATACCATTTTTATTACAATGAAATGAAATAAATGTGAAAAAAATATAAAAAAAATGTCATCTACACACACACACACTCTCTCCCTCACACACACACACACACACACACACACACCTGCAAATTATTTTTCAAACCTGTAAATAACACAACAGTATTTCCGTTTTTCTTTTTCAAATTTTCACTTTTAATTCAATGCGTTACTTGCCATTTTGTAATTATTTGTGAAATTTACTTGCAATTTCTGAGGGAAAATAATTTCTACACCATTTTTCCCCCAGTGCAACACTGAAATCTGTTCTGGTCTGTCATTGTGTTCACGTCCAACTCTGACTGATGAAAAAT
>CM041815.1:29692145-29697145 GCA_023376895.1 Aspiorhynchus laticeps | reverse complement strand
TGCTCTTGATTTAGCGTTTCATTAAAGCAATACATTACAATGATTTTTACCACAGGTACAGTATGAGCATTTTAACTATGTTTTCCAGTTCAATAAATGCTTCAAACAACATGCATTTATTTGAAATTTATTGCTAAATTAATTTTTTCTTTTTTTTCTTATGCCATCATCAACTTGTTTCTTTCATATTTCATACATAAACCTTGTAGAATTATTTTTTAAACTGGTTTTCCAGTTAAAATGCTTAAAACAAGATGCATTTATTTATTTAGCAAAATTAATTTATATATTTTTTTCTGATGCCATCATCAACTTGTTTCAAGCATAAACCTTTTATTTATTTATTTTTTTAATCTGGTTTTCCAGTTAAAAACTTACGGAAGAGGATTAGGGCCAAGCAATAATTAAAAAAAAAGAAAAACATCTCGAGATTAAAGTCGTTAAATTGCGAGGAAAATCTCGTTAAATTTCGAGAAAAAAAGTCGAGATAAAATGTTGAGAATAAACTCGTTAAATTACGAGAAAAAAGTCATTAAATTACAAGAAAAAAAGTCGTTCAATTTCGAGAAAAAAGTCGAGATAAAATGTTGAGAATAAAATCGTTAAATTACAAGAAAAAAAGTCGTTCAATTTCGAGAAAAAAGTCGAGATAAAATGTTGAGAATAAACTCGTTATATTATGAGAAAAAAAATTTTACATTTCGAGAAAAAGTCGTTCAATTTTGAGAAAAAAGTCGAGATAAAATGTTGAGAATAAAATCGTTAAATTACGAGAAAAAAAGTCGTTCAATTTCGAGAAAAAAGTCGAGATAAAATGTTGAGAATAAACTCGTTAAATTACGAGAAAAATTTTTTTACATTTCGAGAAAAAGTCGTTCAATTTTGAGAAAAAAGTCGAGATAAAATGTTGAGAATAAAATCGTTAAATTACGAGAAAAAAAGTCGTTCAATTTCGAGAAAAAAGTCGAGATAAAATGTTGAGAATAAACTCGTTATATTATGAGAAAAAAAAATTTACATTTCGAGAAAAAGTCGTTCAATTTTGAGAAAAAAGTCGAGATAAAATGTTGAGAATAAAATCGTTAAATTACGAGAAAAAAAGTCGTTCAATTTCGAGAAAAAAGTCGAGATAAAATGTTGAGAATAAACTCGTTAAATTACGAGAAAAATTTTTTTACATTTCGAGAAAAAGTCGTTCAATTTTGAGAAAAAAGTCGAGATAAAATGTTGAGAGTAAAATCGTTAAATTACGAGAAAAAAAGTCGTTCAATTTCGAGAAAAAAGTCGAGATAAAATGTTGAGAATAAACTCGTTAAATTACGAGAAAAAAGTCGAGATAAAATGTTGAGAATAAAATAGTTAAATTACGAGAAAAAAATCGTTAAATTACAAGAAAAAAAGTCATTAAATTACAAGAAAAAAAGTCGTTTAATTTCGAGGAAAAAAGTCGAGATAAAATGTTGAGAATAAACATTAAATTACGAGAAAAAAGTCTTTAAATTACGAGAAAAAAGTTGTTAAATTTCTAGATAAAAATTCGAGATAAAATGTTGAGAATAAACTTGTTAAATTACGAGAAATTTTTTTTTACATTTCGAGAAAAAGTTTTTCAATTTTGAGAAAAAAGTCGAGATAAAATGTTAAGAATAAAATCGTTAAATTACGAGAAAAAAAGTCGTTCAATTTCGAGAAAAAAGTCGAGATAAAATGTTGAGAATAAACATTAAATTATGAGAAAAAAGTCGTTAAATTTTTAGAAAAATGTTGAGATAAAAAGTTGAGATTAAACTTGAGAAAAAGTTGAGAAAAAAGTTGTTAAATTTCGAGAATAAACTCATTATATTATGAGAAAAAAGTCATTAAATTCCGAGAAAAATGGCGTTAAATTATGAGAAAAAAGTCATTACATTTCGAGAAAAATTTCGAGATAAAAAGTTGAGATTAAATTACGAGAAAAAAAAGGCCAAATAAAATGTTGAGAATAACACTCGAAGACAGAGTTGGACTTAGTGGAGCTTTATTTTAGGCTTTCTTTCAGTAACAAAGAAATTCGATCAGCTTTAGCTAATTATAACCGAATAATAATTAGCATAGGAACTTTAAAGAGAATTTATGACAAGATACATATAGTTTAAAGTTATTGCAAAAAAAATATATAATAATTTATAACGCCTTTTTTTCTTGTTTTAGGCATTTAAACCTTTCAAAATTGTTTGATTTGTGCTCAAAACAAGAAACATCAGACCAATCATGATGTTCACAACACAACATGACATTAAGCCTGACACCGCTTACATTAAAGCTGAAGTCTCTGTTTCATCTCCTCTGAGCTGCAGATGATGAAGAGCTCATCCTCGTCCTCCTCTCTTGACTTCATCATCATCTCTGACCCTCCATGAATGTAATCAGCTCTATAGTTCACTCATCATCCGCCCACATCATTATTCTGACAGCACTCGGTCAATCACCGCTGATGCTTGAGATAAACAACATCTGATCGTGAGTAAATTACACTGATCTCATGATGTTATCATCTATTATTATGTGAGAAGACACAGTTTTGAAGATGATTCTCCATTGATTGGACTGAGTCCATTGAGTTCAACCATCAATAAACGTCTTGTGAAGACAAAAGGTGCATGTTTGTAAGAAACAAATCCATCAAGACGTTTTTAACTCAAATACGAGTCCATAATCCATAATAAATTCATCTCCTGTTGTCTCTCACATCAAAATCCAGCAGCCATAGATTTGTTTAGAGGTGTTTTGATCTGATGCAGATTTCTCTCCTGATTCAGATCAGAACACTTTTTCACTGGAGGAAGAGTTATTATGAATTATGGATTTGAGTTAAAAACATCTTAATGCTGGATTTGTTTCATCTTTTATCTTCTCCAGATGTTAACTGGTGGACTGGAGTGCTGTGGATTATTGTGATGTTTTTATCAGACTCTCATTCTGACGGCACCCATTCACTTCCATTGCTGAGACACTGATGCAGAGACACATTTCTACAAACCTGATGAAGAAACAAACTCATAATCTCAGATGGTCTGAGGGGGAGCACATTTTCTTAATCTATTTTTCTATTCTAAAAAAAAGTAAAAATCTAGTCCTATAAATCTATATCTATTCCTATATATCTATTGGCCTGTAAAGAATCCCTTCATTCAACATTTGCTCCATGAACGTGTGTCGTCTCTTGTGTTGTTCAGATTGAGCTCTGAATGACTTGCACATCATTGCTTTGTGTTTCTAGAAGAATGCAGGTAGTATTTGATGCTAAACGTCTCTTCGCTCCTGAAGCGTTACACAGGTGGAGCATCTATAACCAAACCAGGGCTGTAATTGTGTTTGAGGGGTCAGGCAGGGGTTGACCGTCTCATTTCTCAATCGCTGTCTCCTGTCCTCTGACGCTCAATCCCAGGGTTCACTGCTTCTGTCCGTCGCTGCGGTTTGCCCTCTGAAACACCAAACTAACGTCAGGAGAGACACGCTAATGATGACGCTCAGATCCGTTACCACAGTCGCTCTCAAACGGAGAAATGAGTCTGATGGGTCTAATAAAATAAAAAAAAATAAAAAATAAAAAATAAAAAATAAAAAATAATAAAATAAAATAAAATAAATAAAATAAAATAAAATAAAATAAAAAAATAAATAAAATAAATAAAATAAATAAAATAAATAAAATAAAATAAAATAATAAATAAAATATAAAATAAAATATAAAATAAAATAAAATAACAAATAAAATAAAAAATATAAAATAAAAAATATAAAATAAAATAACAAATAAAATAAAATAACAAATAAAATAAAATAACAAATAAATAAAATAAAATAAAATAATAAATAAAATCTAAAATAAAATAACAAAATAAAATAAAGAATATAAAATAAAAAATCTAAAATAAAAAATAAAAAATAAAATCTAAAATATAAAATAAAATAAAATAACAAATGAAATAAAATAACAAATAAAATAAAAAATATAAAATAAAAAATATAAAATAAAATAAAATAACAAATAAAATAAAATAACAAATAAAATAAAAAAATAAAATAAAATAAAATAAAATAAAATAAAAAAACAAATAAAATAATAAAAGGGGTTGGAGAATAATAAAAAAAGTATTAAATCAAGTATTGAAAAGTATCAACAGACGCTACTGAATATTTATTTTACTCAATATTATGTTTATAATATTTTAGAATAGTTATTAGATATTTTAGAATTTATATTAAATATGTAATTAATGTTTTTTGTCCTGAAGGATGCATCTGATGAGTCTGACAAATGCGTAAACTTTTCACAAAATGCAAATATTAAAAAGAAACTTACCATATAATTGTATGTAATTAGGACTGCAAAATAAGTTTAAAAGGGAGAAGAAAACACTTAATAAATTAATGACGGAATGAATAAAAAATAATAAATAAATAATAAATGAAAAACATAAAATAAAGTGGAGAAATAAGACAAACAAATACCATTTTAAGTATTGAAAAAACATCAACAGAACCTACTAAATATTTTTATAATAATATATTTATATTTATATATTCATAAAATATTACAATATTTATTACATATTTAATGAACATTTTGTTCATTTGAACAATTTAACTATATTTATAATAAAAATGACTATAATGACTAAATTACATTATAATATATTATCTTATATAGTATTATTTATACATAATATTATTATTGTAAATTAAAATGAGAAAAACACCAGTGGAACCAACTGAATATTATGAATTAAATATTTAACCTTTTTTTGGATAAAAGCGTCTGCCAAATGACTAAATGTAAATGTAAATGTGTTCATTGGTCAGTCACTGTGACGGTGCAGAGATGTAATTGGTTATTTCACACATGTAAGAACTGAACTAGCAGGTCTAAGGGCCACACAACTAACCTGTCATCAGCTACCGGCCCCGTCATCAATCAATTACTATCAGCCCATCTCACCACACACCCCAGCCATCAG
>CM041815.1:29669645-29684645 GCA_023376895.1 Aspiorhynchus laticeps | reverse complement strand
TTGTCTTCTCCAGGTGTTAACTGATGGACTGGAGTGGTGTGGATTATTGTGATGTTTTTATCAGACTCTCATTCCGACGGCACCCATTCACTTCCATTGGTGAGACATTTCTCCAAACCTGATGAAGAACCAAACTCATCCTTATCTTGGATAGCCTAAGGGCGAGCACGTTTTCAGCACATTTCCATTTTTGGTGAACTGTCCCTTTAATTGAACCAGTGATGTGTCCTGGGTGAGATTTGGGTTCCTCTCACGCTCTCATTACTCTCACAGTAATGACTGTGGTGTTTGAGTGGATGTGAGTGTTCATTTCCACAGCACTCACAGAGGTCAGCGCCGGCCGCTCGGCTCCACTACACATAATGTCTGAGGACCTTCATGAAGGTTGAGAAGCTCTTAACTGCAGGTACTTCATCAAACGTGCTTCTGAAGAGTCATGAGGAGATTCAGTTCAGTTTAACAGCACGGACGCTGAACAAAGACCTGTATCTCTACAACATTCATACACTGATATAAAATCATGTGCATCTTTAAAACATCTCATACAAGACCAGAATCCAATCTAATGTGTTTAATTCATCTTGCATTCATTTATAATGCATATAACTGCACTTTTTTTCCTTCAGTTGTATATCACGCCAAGTGATTCTCACAAAAGCATTTGCATTTTCATTCCTACTAAAGTACTTAAAAAATTAATGTTGAACAAAGCATAGAAGCATTAAATATATTCTTAATATAATTAATCATTCTTAATATAATTCTTCATCTAATTATGTGAAGAAAATGATGCATTGGTATTAATGACAATAAATCACATTCTCATTTCCATGCATTTTATATTTTGGCAATTATTCACAAAAGTGAAATCTTTCTTACTGTAACAAATCAACTTTAATACAATAATTGTATTACTTTTATGGTAATAAGAATATTTTTTACTTATAAATGTATGCTAAAATATAAAAAATTATTGTTAAAGACATTTATAAATAAATATATATTATGTATAGTTATTTATATACACAATGGTCCAAAAAAATGCATTAATACATATATATTTGTTTTTATTTTAACTTCATTTATTTATTTAGCTAAATTTATCCTCGAATTTGCATTACCATAATGCATATTTATTTAAATAATTATCCACGTGATTCTCTTGGAGTAACAAATTACTTTAATACAATAATTGTATTACTTTTATGGTAATAAGAATATTTTTACTTATAAATGTATATGCTAAAACATAAAAAAACTTAATTTTCTTGTTAAAGACATTTATAAATAAATAAATATATATTATGTATAGTTATTTATATACACAGTGGTCCAAAAAAATGTGCTTCATGATCCTGCTAAATATTTTAAAGGCATTTATACATAAATATTTGTTTTTATTTTATCTTCATTTATTTATTTAGCTAAATTTATCCTCAAATTTGCATTATAATAATGCATTTTTATTTATTTATTTATTTAAATAATTATCCATGTGATTCTCTTGCAGTAACAAATTAATTTAATACAATAATTTTATTTATTATGGTAATAAGAATATTTCTTTATAAAAACAAGGCTAAAATGCAAAATCATAATTAGCCTAAAACATAGGTTTTATTTTCTTAATAAATATGTTAAAGACATTTATACAAAAATATTTGTTATTTCTTTCACAGAATTTAACTCCAAATTCTCATTAACATAATGCATTTTATTTAGCTTATTACTCACAATGGTGATTCTATTTATTACAGTAATGTTATGTTTTATGGTAATAAGAATATTTTCTTATAAAAGTCAGGCTACAATGCAAAATCATAGTGTTTCTTAAAAAACAGGCTTTTTAAAATAAATGTGAAAGACAAATTTGTTCTTTAAATATTTAATATTTATTCGTTTGCTGAGAATATTCTCTGTTTGATTAATGAATATGATCAATATGTGCTGATAGTAAGTCATCAGGTCAGCTTTCTTTGTTTTGAGCTGAACGTCTGTCTTCTGTCGCTCTAAAGCTCTCGTGGAGCAGATCGTCTGAGAAGACGCTCAGAATCACTTACACTATCTAGACTCACACACAAACCTGTTTTCTGAGAGATCAGGGGTGTATTCCAGAAAGCACGGTTAACTTACCTTCAGCTAAACCCTGAACATTTGGTTGATTAACCCAAAGCTGGCTTACTGGAGGTTTGTGGTTCATGGTTGATGGTTGTGCAATCATTTTTCTTTTTTTATCCATTTAGACTTTATTCCTTGAGAATAAGAATTATATTGTTTGTTTGATGATAATTATATATTAAGTCATATCAGATATGTATTTTTATTATAGAAATACAGTATAGACAATGCCGATCCATGTGTGAGAGTATAATATAAAATTTTATAAATGTATAAAATATAATAAAATAAAAATTACCTTGTCACAATAGTGTTTAGTATACTTGTATACTACAAGTATACCATATCACCCTGCAGCCCAAGACTGGTCACCCACTGAAGCTAAGCAGGGTTGAGCTGGTCAGTACCTGGATGGGAGACCTCCTGGGAAAACTAGGTTGCTGTTGGTAGAGGTGTTAGTGAGGCCAGCAGGGGGTGCTCACCCTGTGGTCTGTGTGGGTCCTGACGCCCCAGTATAGTGACGGGGACTCTATACTGTCAACAAGCACCGTCCTTCGGATGAGATGTTAAACCGAGGTCCTGACTCTCTGTGGTCATTAAAAATCCCATGATGTCTTTTGAAAAGAGTAGAGGTGTGACCTCGGCATCCTGGCCAAATTGCCCCATTGGCCTCTGACCATCATGGCCTCCTAATCATCCCCATACACTGATTGGCTTCATCACTCTGTCTCCTCTCCACCTGTAGCTGGTGTGTGGTGGGCGTTCTGGCACACTATGGCTGCCGTCACATCATCCAGGTGGATGCTGCACACTGGTGGTGGACGAGGAGACACCCCCCTCACAATGTAGAGCGCTTAGAAAAGCGCTATATAAATGTAATGAATTATTATTATATATATACATAGCAGGCTGTATTACATAACTATATTGTAATATTATATAATGTTGTGCACTATCTGTCACGCCCACTGAAGTCTGGTCAGTAGATCACGCATGCGCTGATGCTCTGAGGTGAACTAACCCTGGAACAGAAGCTGCTCCGGAGCAGGTTATCTTCAGAGAGCAAGTTGCTATGGTTACTTACATACCCTGAAAGTAACCTCTGATTTTGGAACCGAAAGCTGAGGTTATCTGCTCTCTTATCCTCAAACATACCCGGGTATGTCACATAACCTGCTTTCTGGAATACACCCCTGGTAAATCCAGCAGCACTGTATCAGTCCTGTTCACCAGAGTTTGTTAATAGTCCCGTCAGATCAAGACCAGGCTGGTTAATAGCCATGTCAACTACCAATCCTATTAACCCCTGACTGACAAATAACACTAGTTAAGACCTGGAAGAAACACAGTGAGCAACATTATACATGAAATCATGACCCCTGTGACCCTTTCTGGTCACATGACATGCAGGTAAACCAATAAAATCAGTTATGGTTTAACTAAATGCTTTATTTGCATTGTTTTGATTTTGAACTGTACATTAACATGTATGCATTTAGCAGATGCTTTTATCCAGAGCTAATTATAGAGGAACAAAAGCTGTTTGTCAAATGGCCAACAATATGTGTAATATACAATACAGGTTTATTTGACAATCATATATGAAACAAGCTAGAGAAGAGGAGAATGTGAATAATAATTGTATTAATATAAATATTATTAATAATTATATATTTTTAATTTAATAAAATGTATATTACAATATTTATGTATTTTAATTTGACATTTATTATATAATATATAATTTATTTATTATATATAATTATAATATATTTTATATCATATATAATTATTATTTAAAATACAATTATATGATATTAAATTATTAAAGTTATTTATATAATAATATTTATATACTTTATTACATATTTATTTTAATTTAACATTTATTCTTACAATATACAAAATAAATAAATATCATAAAATTATATTATATTATATTATATTAAATTATTAATATATTTTAACATTACATTTATTTATAATATATTATAATCTATTTTAATTATATTAAATTATATATTTCAAATTGACATTTATTAAAAATGCATCATAATTTATATTAAATTATTTACATATTTTATTAATTATTAGCTTCTTAACTCACAAAGCCCAGTTTGGGAACCCCTGATCAAAAGCGCCTGCTATATTTTACATGTGAAATATGTTTCTGTTCATGCATAGCCTACGTGAAAACCATACATCATGTGATTATGTAAATTATGCATGTCTCAGCTACAGATGAATACATTTCACTAGTTAATTCCAGGCAGGAGCTGAGGGATCCAGCACAAACACACAGATCACAGATCCTCAGACTAACAGGACTCTGTGTGAATCAGTGGCTCGATGGACTCCAGACAGCTGGAGATTGATGCTCTCTTATTAGAATCAAGCGTCCAGCAGGAGAGGCGTTAAACACTCATTCATCACGGTGTATTCCTGCAGCTCTGAATGCACACTCAGTGTTTCTGATTCTCTCGGGGCAAACGCAAGCGTGTAAACGCTGCTCAAATGAGAGCTATTAGCTGGATTAAACAGGACGGCTATGACTCGTGGCAGAAACGTGCACTGAGCTAATTTGTGTAACGCACACTGACAAAAGAAAGAGACGAGCTCAGAATGAATCTGCCATCCATCATGGAGCAAACGCCCCTCCAGCGTCACAAACCGCATCTGCTGTCGGCCGTACACGACACAACACACGCAGAGTACAGACTCGTTCATAAAACACACGCACAGTAGGATCCGATCCTGTTAAAAGTGACAAACACATCAGGATTCATAAGCATGCGTGCTATCTTTTCTTGAGCACAGACTGTTTTCAGTACACTACATACTAAATAACCTAGTAATAAAATTAAAACAATAAGCATTTTATGCAATGAAACATAGGGATCAGCTGTTCTCAAACTGACCTGCAAATGTGACTCTGTACCACAAAACCAGTCATAAGGGTCAATTTTTTAAATTGAGATGCATACATCATGAATAAATAATCTTTCCATTGATGTATGGTTTGTTATGATCGGACAATATTTGTCTGAGATACAACTATTTGTAAATCTGGAATCTGAGGGAGCAAAAAAATCTAAATATTGAGAAAATCATCTTTAAAGTTGTTCAAATGAAGTTCTTAGCAATGCATATTACTAATCAAAAATTAAGTTTTGATATATTTACGGTAGGAAATTTACTAAATATCTTCATGAAACATGATCTTTACTTAATATCCTAATGATTTTTGGCATAAAAGAAAAATGGATAATTTTGACCCATACAATGTATTGTTGGCTATTGCTACAAATATACCTGTGTTACTTATGACTGCTTTTGTGCTCCAGGGACACATTTGCTTTCGACCATTGAAATTGAATTCAACAAATTGCACATGGAGCCACATTGAGATCCATGTATCTGTGCGACTGAACCATATATGGCCTTAAAAATTAAAATACCAAAAGAAAAGTTTGTTAAGAACCAGAATCTAAAATCATATTGAGATATATTTAATTCTTCTTGAGTTACAGGCACGCAAACTTTGGAAAATGAGTATTTTTGGTACTCAGAGAGGTATGTTTTTGCAATCGTTTGGATAAAGGGCAAACAAGATAGATTTCTAGTTTCAACATTATTTATTCTTTAGACATTCCTCTTTAGACATTAAGTATCAGCTTATGCAGAGTGACCCACTTTTGGTTTTTGACCACTGAAAATCAGGGGAAAAAATTCAACAATTTGCACATGGAGCCACATTGAGATCCACGTATCTGTGGGACTGAACCGTATTGGGCCTTGAGAATGAACATAACAAGCAAAAAGTTTGTTAAGAACCAGAATCTAAAAGGATATTAAGATATCTTTAATATGTCTTGAGTTACAAGCATGCAAACTTTGGAAAAAGTGTGTTTTAGGCATAGCTCAGTTGTGCGGTTTATGCAGTTATTTTGATAGAGCGAAACAAGATAGATTTCTAGCTTCAACATTATTTGTTCTTAAGACATTCTTCTTTAAATGCAATAAGTATCAGCTGAATGCAAAGTGACCCACATTTCGTTTTCAACTATTTAGTCGCAAATTCAACTATTGAGCTACATTGAGATGCCCATATCTCTGGGAATTAACATTTTGGAGTCTTAGAAATGAAGATACCAAAATAAATATTTGTTAAAAACCATATTCTAAAAGGATATTAAGATCTCTTTAATACTTCTTGAGTCACAGGCATGCAAACCTTGGGGGAAAAGCTGTGAAATGTGCTTTTTCCCATTTTTGAACTGTCCCCGTTGGCATATAACACAACAAAGATTGCTGAAGTCAACAGATTTTACTAACAGACCTAACAATCTATGTGTGAAAATAACAATATGACGCTACCATCTTTCTGAAGTCATTTTTACCCTCTTACAATTTGGCTCTGAATCTCAGGTCAAAATGGTCATTTTGACCCTCCTCTACACAATAGTGGATTACTCAGTTCATTTACATGCATGACATTTAATATTTTGGCCTCCTTCTTCATTTCATCAAAATTCATCATTTTTTTAATGGGGCTGAGTCAACAGGGAATGACCCTTGACTCTTTGCAGTCCGATTTAAAAAGCTAATAAAAGACGTAAAAGAAAGATCACATTAATCTGTTAACTGTCGGTTCCACTTTTTGAGTTTAGGCCTGAAAATGACATTTCCAACTTAAATTGTTATAAATTTTGAATGCTTTGGAGCAGAGACTTAAGGCTGGTCTCTTTTTAAAGAAGACACTTGGCAGATTATTGTAGAGGTGAAAAAAGTCAAAATTAAAATATTTATATTTTATATAAAATATATATTTTACAAAACATGTTTTACTCTAAAACTGCTAGAAAATGAAAACCAAAAATCTGAAGAAGTTGTGTTCCAAATTTGAGGTTGATATCTCAAAAAATGAGCTTTCAGTGAGATTGTGTTTGGGCGCAGTACCAAGCTTCTCCACTAGATGACCATCATTAGTGACCATATAAGAGCGTCTCCACTAGATGACCATCATTAGTGACCATATAAGGGCGTCTCCACTAGATGACCATCATTAGTGACCATATAAGAGCGTCTCCACTAGATGACCATCATTAGTGACCATATAAGAGCGTCTCCACTAGATGACCATCATAGGGCATCTCCACTAGATGACCATCATTAGTGACCATATAAGGGCGTCTCCACTAGATGACCATCATTAGTGACCATATAAGGGCGTCTCCACTAGATGACCATCATTAGTGACCATATAAGGGCGTCTCCACTAGATGACCATCATTAGTGACCATATAAGAGCGTCTCCACTAGATGACCATCATTAGTGACCATATAAGGGCGTCTCCACTAGATGACCATCATTAGTGACCATATAAGGGCGTCTCCACTAGATGACCATCATTAGTGACCATATAAGGGCGTCTCCACTAGATGACCATCATTAGTGACCATATAAGAGCGTCTCCACTAGATGACCTTCATTAGTGGCCATATAAGAGCGTCTCCACTAGATGACCATCATTAGTGACCATATAAGGGCGTCTCCACTAGATGACCATCATTAGTGACCTTTTAAGGGCGTCTCCACTAGATGACCATCATTAGTGACCATATAAGAGCGTCTCCACTAGATGACCATCATTAGTGACCATATAAGGGCGTCTCCACTAGATGACCATCATTAGTGACCATATAAGGGCGTCTCCACTAGATGACCATCATTAGTGACCATATAACGTCTCCACTAGATGACCTTCATTAGTGACCATATAAGAGCGTCTCCACTAGATGACCATCATTAGTGACCATATAAGAGCGTCTCCACTAGATGACCATCATTAGTGACCATATAAGAGCGTCTCCACTAGATGACCATCATTAGTGACCATATAAGGGCGTCTCCACTAGATGACCATCATTAGTGACCATATAAGGGCGTCTCCACTAGATGACCATCATTAGTGACCATATAAGGGCGTCTCCACTAGATGACCATCATTAGTGACCATATAAGGGCGTCTCCACTAGATGACCATCATTAGTGACCATATAAGGGCGTCTCCACTAGATGACCATCATTAGTGACCAAATAAGGGCGTCTCCACTAGATGACCATCATTAGTGACCATATAAGGGCGTCTCCACTAGATGACCATCATTAGTGACCATATAAGGGCGTCACCACTAGATGACCATCATTAGTGACCAAATAAGGGCGTCTCCGCTAGATGACCATATAAGGGCATCTCCATTTCCATATATGGTTTGAGTGATCTGAAACATGTTTTTCCATACTTTTCTCAATATTTATGACAGACATCACATTCAGAAGTATTAAGGGTAGTTTGACAGTATTTGATTTCAATTCAACCTCTAAAAAACACAAAAGACACGCAAAAAGAACCCTGGACGTACGTTATAGTGCTGCATCAAAAATTGAGAACCTATTGTTTTTTCTTTATATCCGAAACACTTTTAGACCTTTTTTTCTCAAAAAATAGAATGAATGTTGTCTTTTGAACACTTGACATGAACATGAATGCAGATTTTTGCTGATTTTTCATGATTTTATATATGTATCACAAGTAAAGGTCACAACTCGCTCTCTGAGTCTGATGAGTACTCTTCTTACAAATTAATACATTACAGTTGCTCTGTAAAATATTTCAAAAATCAGTCACCAAATATGAAAACTAGAGTCTTTAAGCTTTCAAACGATATATAGTTTGTCAAGATTGCTTTAGGTTCAGACTAAGATATTACTGTTTAAAACATGTAATGTTGACTATCACCTCTGTTTATTCATCATACTGTAACCAGATAGTAAAGTTAAATGCATTGCATTATAGGATACAGTATCCCATGAAGCTAATTTGCATACTGTACACTGTATACAATACATACTACAATTCATATTGCAGTAACAGTAAGAGTATGGTCATTCAAAGGAACATTTATTGTACATTTAGATTTTCAAAATGCACAGCTTTAAAAATGAGCTGCTGGGGTGTAAATATTACTTTTACCACAACAAAAACAGTTCTTCACTAAACGATGTGATGCATCATGAAGTGTGAAATCTGCAGATGCAAAGTCATGGGTTCAGCTCTCTCAGTGAAGACACTAACAGAATATTAAAGCAAGGCCTATATCAATTCACTTCGGATAAAAGCACCTTCCAAATGCAGAAATGCTTTATGCAAAACTCTACTTTGATAAAGCTCTGCATGCACAATATTTCATTCTTCCAATTGTCTTGGTAAATTCTCCACGGTCTGCTCAGAAGCGGCTGCGTGGTCCTCCTTTAGAGAGGTGCATGAATTTATTAGCAAATACTGTATAGTGAAGTTGAACTGAACACACTGCACATAAATGAGATTCAAAATGCTTCTTCTCCTCTAACAATAATTGCATTTACAAAAGCAAAAGTCTCATCTCTCAAAATGCAAAGGAAGAGAATATCATATATATGTATTCTCACTGATGCATTTGCTGCTGTATTTATCCAAACTAGTGCACAAAACTGCTGGCATCAGCAGACACTGCAAAATAATGATTTTCTTTTTTAAATCTTATAATTCAGGCTTTTCCCACATGATTCTGAAAAGAGGAAGAAGAAAAAAACTCAGAAATGCTAAATACAAAAAAAAAATTTCCTTGCAATTCTGAGCTTATATCTCATAATTATGGCTTTTTGTTTCTGACACAGAATAAAAAATTGCAACTTTATATCACAACTTTTTCTTGCAATTGCAAGATTATATCACACAATTCATGCTTTTACTCTAGAATTCAGTTTATATTTCACTATTTGGAGACCAAAATGTCAGAATTGTAAGATATAAACTCATATTTATATCTGAATTGCGATATTTAAGCTTTTTATAAAAAAAATAAATAAATAAGAAAACAAGACTAAATATCTTTAGTGTTTTTGTCTCAAAAATATATCTTAATTTAGGAATCTGGAAAACCAAGCAAAAATACGGAGAATTATTATTATTATTTTTCATGAAATGTTTACTGTGTTTGTGTATAATTGCACACTAAAGTGACTGAATGAAAACCCAAAAACTAGATTCTGGCGTCTTGTTTCTGACACAAAATAAAAAAATAAAAAATTAAAACCTATGACGTTTTATCTTTTTTTGCAATTGCAAGTTTATATCTCACAATTCAGACTTTTATTCTAACAATTTTGTCTTTTTTCTCAGAATTCTCTCTCTCTCTCTCGCTCTATGTCTCTCTCTCTCTCTCTCTCTATGTCTCTCTCTCTCTCTCTCTCTCTCTCTCTATGTCTCTCTCTCTCTATGTCTCTCTCTCTCTCTCTATGTCCCTCTCTCTCTCTCTCGCTCTATGTCTCACTCTCTCTCTCTCTCTATGTCTCTCTCTCTCTCTCTCTCTCTCTCTCTCTATGTCTCTCTCTCTCTATGTCTCTCTCTCTCTCTATGTCCCTCTCTCTCTCTCTCGCTCTATGTCTCTCACTCTCTCTCTCTCTCTATATATATATAGTTAAAGACAAGATTCTTAGAAACCAGAAACAAACGTTGGATCACTAACACTACCTGTCAGCAATATCAATCCTTTACTCAGCAAACAGAACAAGCATTAATTCAAAAATATTACACATGAATCATGAATTACACTGACAATAAACCATGACAATATTGTTGTAATACATTTTCATTAAATCCCTTCAGTCCTGTCATTGAATTTGTGTCTCTGATTACAGCTGATAAGGAGTCAAATCAATGCGTGTTAAATCATTAAATGTCACCATAATCACAGCTAACAGTAAATCCATGAGCAAACGCTGAATTATCTCTGCAGAGCACTGAAACACCGTCCCTTAACAAGCGTGAGAGTGTGACTGACAGCTTCAACACTCACGCCTCATATCTCACACCGACACGGCTTAGCATGAACGCATAAGAGATACTTAACTGAAGACTGATACGTGAGTATCACACACACACACACACACACACACACACACACACACACACACACACATCATGACAGGAGTCACAGCCTTTAGTATTATGCTAATGTTAAAGGTTTGACCTCCGGGCAGATCGACATGATGTGTGTTTACTCTGTAGAGCCCAAAAGAGACTCAACACATGAAAATCAGTTTGAAAATCAGCTGAGAAACACCAAACAACTGATCTATTCATCTAATAATTCATTGACTGTTGTGTTGTGCATCTGTTTAAAACACTTGAATATTTGGACCAACAGAAGCTCAACAATATCCCCTGTCTCAACGTTCTGGCAATGTTGGTTATAAACAAACATGTGACCCTGGAGCACAAAACCAGTCATAAGGGTCAATTTTTCGAAATTGAGATTTATACATCATCTGAAAGCTGAATAAATAATCTTTCCATTGATGTATGGTTTGTTATGATCGGACAATATTTGTAAATCTGGAATCTGAGGGTGCAAAAAAATCTAAATATTGAGAAAATCATCTTTAAAGTTGTTCAAATGAAGTTCTTAGCAATGCATATTACTAATCAAACATTAAGTTTTGATATATTTACGGTAGGAAATTTACAAAATATCTTCATGGAACATGATCTTAATATCCTAATGATTTTTGGCATAAAAGAAAAATGTATAATTTTGACCCATACAATGTATTGTTGTCTATTGCTACAAATATACCTGTGTTACTTATGACTGCTTTTGTGCTCCAGAGACACATATTCTTCCAGTTACATTAACAGAATATTCATTCATAGTTATCTAGGCCATCAATATATGCTGGGCAAGTCTTCCCCTGGCCACGGGTCTGAAATTAACGGGTAATTGGGGCAAAAATGCCCCCAAATTGGACAAATATGCCCCTGTAGAATTAAACTAAATCTATTAAGGATATCACCAATAAAGTGAAAATAAAATGAAAAGTGTCAATTGCAGCATTAAATTTAGATCTGCTAATGATGCATCAAATTATGCATTTCTACAGCGTTCCGCATTATATCCAATCACACATGATTCTGTTGAGCTTATGAATGCGATGGCCAATCAGAGGAGATATAAACTCGCAATTGTAAGAAAATAGACTATTTTTCCTCAGAATTGGACTTTATAACTCGCAATCGTGAGTTCATATAAAAGTCAGAATTAGCTACGAGATATAAACTCACAATTGTGAGAAAGAGTAAGAATTGTAAGATAAAAAGTCACAACTACCTTGTTTTATTTGTATTCAGTGGGTACCATGTGTGCTTGCCTCAAAGATGGGGCTATGATGTGCGTGTTAATAGATTACACTAACATTAGGCTAATTTTAGCCTTACCCTGGAGTTAGGCCTATGGCCTTCAAATAGGCCATAAATTGGTGTGTCATGTGACCAATTCAAATGTGGTAAGTTTAAATGTGTGGTTCAGATCTGTGCTGGATTTCCACAGAGTAAGTCATACAGGCTTGAATGACATGAGAGTGAAGTTTCTTTACTTTATCAGCATTGACGGCTCCATGAAGAGCCTTTAACATCTATGCAATCTTTCCAAGGTTCTTTATAGTAAAAAAGGATATTAAAGGGTTCATATGATGAGATTTCAAGTGTCTCTTTCTCTTTGGAGTGTCACAAGCTGATTGTGCATAGATAAGATCCCTGAAGTTACAAAGACTAAAGTCTCAAAACCAAAGAGATATACTTTATCAAAGTTAAGACTCGACCACGCCTCCTAAAACGGCTCATTCAAACACGCCCCCACATGTCTACATCACTGTGTGGGAAGATTTGCATAACTCCGCCCAAATGTTTATGCAAAGAGAGAAGGCGGAGCTATTATTCTCGCTGTAATATTGTTGCTGCCGCCGGCGCCATGTCCTGGAGACGCTGTGTTTCATTGTGGAAGCAAAAGTACTTTGTTTGGGATCCAAAAGAGGACACAACTAGAAATCAGTGGTTAAGTTGTATTTACAACACTGTTCCAGAACAGTTCAACCCAAATATTCGAGTCTCTGCGGCGCAATTCACGGAGGACTGTGTCCTGAACCTGGAAGAGTAGCCTACAATGCTGTCTGCACAAAGACTGTTTCTATAAAGTGGAGCAATTCCAGCTTTGCAAGAACAGTCTGGTGCTTCTGACTCTTCTGACTTCTGTAGAGTAGTGCTTGTTGTTTGTCGTTTCTCCGATCACAAATGCAGACATGGTAATGTTTACGCAGCGCGATGCAACGCAACAGTATAAGTCATTATAATCAGTAATTATGTCCCCACTGGATGCAACAAATGCCTCGTTTATAATGGGTTTTATTGTTTTGTGTCATCGCACCGGGACACGGCATCACAATACGATGAGGGGCGTAACATTTCCGTCTCACACTTGAGGTATTCGGCCAATAACAACACTCTGAATAGCTGGCCAATCAGAGCATGCCTCGCTTCTCAGATCGATGAGCTTTGTAAAAATCGACGCGTTTCAGAAGGCGGGGCTTAGAGGAGCAACAATAATGTACAGTATGTGGAAAGTAATGTGTTTTTTGAACCTTAATCCACATAAACATTGCATTACACCAAATACAAATTTAAGCAACGTCATATGACACCTTTAAAATGAAGATAAAAGGTTATTTTAAAAATTGGTCATCATTGGGGAACCAAACATGGTTCTTCTAAAGCATCACTGTAAAAAGCCTTTTATGAAAGCTTTATTATTTAGAGTGCATTCCTTTAACACATCTGTGATTAAACCTGAACTCTCACTAGCTCTTTTCTTGAATTTTTAAAGATGCGTTCCGCTAGGAATCACAATCTCTTGCAAGTGCGGCCGCTTCCATCATCCTGATGTAATGACATTGGGAAAAATAATAACTCAATCTCAGGATTGTTAAGATCGATACCTAATCCATTCTGCTGCAGGAGCTCTTCAGGAGCCCAAGCCAAGCTGTGGGTTTATCTACACGACACGAGGCCAGAGCCGTTCATCAGCTCCAGATACCGGACGCTGTCCGCTGACGGCCGGAGCGCGATAAGACGAGAGCCGAGCGCATTGTTCCTCCGTCTGGACTGGCACAGGAGCGATGGGCCGATAAGAGCCTCATGCGCTGGCAGAGGTCAGACACCGGATTTATCTGCTCGGGAATCAATATTACACGCTCACACTGAGACATATGAATATCTGTCATTTCCAGCTGCTGTTGAACAAGCTCCTCACTGAGTCTCATCTGCCGTAAAACACCAGTGAAAACAGATCATCACAATTAGACCAGATCAACTATAAAACTACTGACCTGAAAACCTGCTGAGATGTTGATTACTGCGTGATTTAATAAAGCATAAAGACGTCATAACACACCATTACACTAAACGAAAATCTGGATATGAAGACAGACCGCCTCGCATTATCAGTCATAATATATTTTATGCATATAAAACCAGATGAGTTGAACTTTTAATGGTCATTTATATTAATAATGCCTTATAGTCTGAAGGAAAGAGTGTTTTGTAATAAAGACTTAATTATATCAGCACAATCTTTCAGATTTCCACAATGAAGTTACACTGCAAAACATGATTACTCTGTATTCTTGTTTTCTAGTACAAACACCTCAACATACTTAAATCAGAATAAAATGGAGAATATTAGAGATGACTAGAGTAGGATGGAGATTATTATAGCTGAATGGAGAAGAATTGAGTATACAGGGTAAAAAAAGAAGAGTGGACTATATAAAAATGGAGTATATCTTAGCATGAAAGAGTAGAACAGAGTATAAAAATAAATTAGAGTACAATTCAGTAGATTAGAGTATAATAGAGTTGAATAGAGTATAAAAGAGAAGAGCAGAAGAATAAAGTAGATTGGAGTATAAAAGTGTAGAACAGTAGAATTTATGTATTACATTAGAAC
>CM041815.1:29619645-29664645 GCA_023376895.1 Aspiorhynchus laticeps | reverse complement strand
ATGACAACCCAAAGCAATTAAATCCACATCTTATGAGCTTCTCCATCTCTCATTCCTCCCACATCCGTCTGAAGGAGCAGCTGGTCGCTTGGCAACCCTTCGCAATAAAACTCATAACTTAAGCAGATATTTGGTCTGTGACGGGGCTTATGGCATTTATGATTCCAGCGGAAGTTTCCAGCGTGACCAAAACAAACAGAAATGGTGTGAAATTATTTTTTTCTGCAGCTAAAGTGCTCACCTGTGCAGAAGATCTGAACCTCGAGTCTCCTGATGCAGAAGAAAGTGTGCAAGTCAATCATATTTCTATCACAGCGGCTCTCATACAGACTCAAAAACTGCATTATGCTGTACTAATTATGACAAGCTGCCTGTTTTCATCATTGCTATTCTGTTAGATTATTTTAATACATTCTAAATAAATTAATAAGTGATGGGAAAAGCAGATATCATGGCAGTTTTTATTATATCACTTAGCATTTTAATTCAGATTATTTAAATATTCAAATTTAAAGAAATAAACAAATGATGGGGGGGGGGAACTAAAATAACTGCAGATTTCATAATTTTCATTAAACAAATGAAACAAACAACAGTATAAATAGGAGAAAATATACAAATCTTTGCAGTTTTCAATGGTTTCATTAAATTAAGATTTTAATTCAGTTTAAATATTAAAATTTACACTGTCAAAAATGTATGATATTAAGTCATGGCAACTTGTGTTTTACCTTAACTAATCAAAATAACTTAAGCAATTTAAACTTTTTTTTTTTACAAGTTATATGAAAGGTGAAATAGGTGGAACTTTTTACTGTGTAATCAAAAATAGAACGATAGACAGAATGATAGATAGAACAATAGAACGATAGACAGAATGATAGATAGAACAATAGAACGATAGACAGAATGATAGATAGAACAATAGAACGATAGACAGAATGATAGTTAGAACAATAGAACGATAGACAGAATGATAGATAGAACAATAGAACGATAGACAGAATGATAGTTAGAACAATAGAACGATAGACAGAATGATAGATAGAACAATAGAACGATAGACAGAATGATAGATAGAACAATAGAACGATAGACAGAATGATAGATAGAACAATAGAACGATAGACAGAATGATAGATAGAACAATAGAACGATAGACAGAATGATAGATAGAACAATAGAACGATAGACAGAATGATAGATAGAACAATAGAACGATAGATAGAACAATAGAACGATAGACAGAATGATAGATAGAACAATAGAACGATAGATAGAACAATAGAACGATAGATAGAACGATAGATAGAACAATATAACGATAGACAGAATGATAGATAGAACAATAGAACGATAGACAGAATGATAGATAGAACAATAGAACGATAGATAGAACAATAGAACGATAGACAGAATGATAGATAGAACAATAGAACGATAGATAGAACAATAGAACGATAGATAGAACGATAGATAGAACAATATAACGATAGACAGAATGACAGATAGAACAATAGAACGATAGATAGAATGATAGAACGATAGATAGAACAATAGAACGATAGACAGAATGATAGATAGAACAATAGAACGATAGATAGAACAATAGAATGATAGATAGATAGATAGAACGATAGACAGAATGATAGATAGAACAATAGAATGATAGCTAGAACAATAGATAGAACAATAGAACGATTGACAGAATGATAGATAGAACAATAGAATGATAGACAGAACGATAGAACAATAGAACGATAGACAGAATGATAGATAGAACAATAGACAGAATGATAGATAGAACAATAGAATGATAGACAGAACGATAGATAGAACAATAGAACGATAGATAGACAGACAGATAGATAGAATGATAGATAGAACAATAGAATGATAGACAGAATGATAGATAGAACAATAGAACGATAGATAGACAGACAGATAGATAGAACGATAGATAGATAGATAGAACAATAGAACGATAGACAGAACGATAGATAGAACAATAGAACGATAGACAGACAGACAGATAGATAGAACGATAGATAGATAGAACGATAAATAGATAGAACGATAGATAGATAGAACGATAGATAGACAGACAGACAGACAGACAGACAGATAGATAGATAGATAGATAGATAGATAGAACGATAGATAGATAGACAGACAGACAGATAGATAGATATTCAAATTTAAAGAAATAAACAAATGATGGGGGGGGGGTAAAAACTAAAATAACTGCAGGTTTCATAATTTTCATTAAACAAATGAAACAAACAACTGTATAAATAGGAGAAAAAATACAAATCTTTGCAGTTTTCAATGGTTTCATTAAATTAAGATTTTAATTCAGTTTAAATATTAAAATTTACACTGTAAAAAATATATGATATTAAGTCATGGCAACTTGTGTTTTACCTTAACTAATCAAAATAACTTAAGCAATTTAAACTTTTTTTTTTTACAAGTTATATGAAAGGTGAAATAGGTGGAACTTTTTACTGTGTAATCAAAAATAGAACGATAGACAGAATGATAGATAGAACAATAGAACGATAGACAGAATGATAGATAGAACAATAGAACGATAGACAGAATGATAGATAGAACAATAGAACGATAGATAGAACAATAGAACGATAGATAGAACGATAGATAGAACAATATAACGATAGACAGAATGACAGATACAACAATAGAACGATAGATAGAATGATAGAACGATAGATAGAACAATAGAACGATAGACAGAATGATAGATAGAACAATAGAACGATAGATAGAACAATAGAATGATAGATAGATAGATAGAACGATAGACAGAATGATAGATAGAACAATAGAACGATAGATAGAATGATAGATAGAACAATAGACAGAATGATAGCTAGAACAATAGATAGAACAATAGAACGATAGACAGAATGATAGATAGAACAATAGAACGATAGACAGAATGATAGATAGAACAATAGAACGATAGACAGAATGATAGATAGAACAATAGAACGATAGATAGAATGATAGATAGAACAATAGATAGACAGACAGATAGATAGAACGATAGATAGATAGAACAATAGAATGATAGACAGAACGATAGAACAATAGAACGATAGACAGAATGATAGATAGAACAATAGACAGAATGATAGATAGAACAATAGAATGATAGACAGAACGATAGATAGAACAATAGAACGATAGATAGACAGACAGATAGATAGAACGATAGATAGATAGATAGAACGATAGATAGATAGAACGATAAATAGATAGAACGACAGATAGATAGAACGATAGATAGACAGACAGACAGACAGACAGACAGACAGACAGACAGACAGATAGATAGATAGATAGATAGATAGATAGATAGATAGATAGATAGAACGATAGATAGATAGATAGATAGATAGATAGATAGATAGATAGATAGATAGATAGATAGAACAATAGAACGATAGACAGAATGGTAGTTAGAACAATAGAACGATAGACAGAATGATAGATAGAACAATAGAACGATAGACAGAATGATAGACAGAACAATAGAACGATAGACAGAATGATAGATAGAACAATAGAACGATAGACAGAATGATAGACAGAACAATAGAACGATAGACAGAATGATAGATAGAACAATAGAACGATAGACAGAATGATAGATAGAACAATAGAACGATAGATAGAACAATAGAACGATAGACAGAATGATAGATAGAACAATAGAACGATAGATAGAACAATAGAACAATAGATAGAACGATAGATAGAACAATATAACGATAGACAGAATGATAGATAGAACAATAGAACGATAGATAGAATGATAGAACGATAGATAGAACAATAGAACGATAGACAGAATGATAGATAGAACAATAGAACGATAGATAAAACAATAGAATGATAGATAGATAGATAGAACGATAGACAGAATGATAGATAGAACAATAGAACGATAGATAGAATGATAGAACGATAGATAGAACAATAGAACGATAGACAGAATGATAGATAGAACAATAGAACGATAGAACAATAGAATGATAGATAGATAGATAGAACGATAGACAGAATGATAGATAGAACAATAGAACGATAGATAGAATGATAGATAGAACAATAGACAGAATGATAGCTAGAACAATAGATAGAACAATAGAACGATAGACAGAATGATAGATAGAACAATAGAACGATAGACAGAATGATAGATAGAACAATAGAACGATAGATAGAATGATAGATAGAACAATAGATAGACAGACAGATAGATAGAACGATAGATAGATAGAACAATAGAATGATAGACAGAACGATAGAACAATAGAACGATAGACAGAATGATAGATAGAACAATAGACAGAATGATAGATAGAACAATAGAATGATAGACAGAACGATAGATAGAACAATAGAACGATAGATAGACAGACAGATAGATAGAACGATAGATAGATAGATAGAACGATAGATAGACAGACAGATAGATAGAACAATAGATAGATAGATAGAACGATAGATAGATAGAACGATAAATAGATAGAACGACAGATAGATAGAACGATAGATAGACAGACAGACAGACAGACAGATAGATAGATAGATAGATAGATAGATAGATAGATAGATAGATAGAACGATAGATAGATAGATAGAACAATAGAACGATAGACAGAACGATAGATAGAACAACAGAACGATAGACAGACAGACAGATAGATAGAACGATAGATAGATAGATAGAACGATAGATAGATAGACAGACAGACAGACAGATAGATAGATAGATAGATAGAACGATAGATAGATAGACAGACAGACAGACAGATAGATAGATAGATAGAATGATAGATAGATAGAACGATAGATAGAACGATAGATAGATAGAATGATAGATAAATAGAACGATAGATAGAACGATAGATAGAACGATAGATAGATAGAATGATAGATAGAACGATAGATAGATAGACGATAGATAGATAGAATGATAGATAAATAGAACGATAGAACGATAGATAGATAGATAGAATGATAGATAGAACGATAGATAGATAAAACGATAGTTAGATAGATAGAACGATAGATAGATAGATAGATAGAACAATAGAACGATAGATAGAATGATAGATAGAACAATAGAACGATAGATAGACAGACAGATAGATAGAACGATAGATAGAACAATAGACAGACAGACAGATAGATAGATAAAACGATAGTTAGATAGAACGATAGACAGAACGATAGATAGAACAATAGAAAGAGAGACAGACAGACAGATGGATAGATAGATAGATAGATAGAATGATAGTTAGATAGATAGAACGATAGATAAATAGAACGATAGATAGAACGATAGATAGATAGAACGATAGATAGATAAAACGATTGTTAGATAGAACGATAGATAGATAGAACGATAGATAGATATATAGACAGATAGATAGATAGAACGATATATAGATAGATAGATAGAACGATAGTTAGATAGACAGATAGATAGATAGAACGATAGATAGATAGACAGATAGAACAATAGTTAGATAGATAGAACGATAGTTAGATAGATAGATAGATAGATAGAACGATAGATAAATAGAACGATAGATAGAATGATAGATAGATAAAACGATAGTTAGATAGATAGAACGATAGATAGATAGAACGATAGTTAGATAGAACGATAGATAAATAGAACGATAGATAGAATGATAGATAGATAAAACGATAGTTAGATAGATAGAACGATAGATAGATAGATAGATAGAACGATAGATAGATAGATAGATAGAACGATAGATAAATAGAACGATAGATAGAACGATAGATAGATAAAACGATAGTTAGATAGATAGAACGATAGATAGATAGAACAATAGATAGAACGATAGATAGAACGATAGTTAGATAGATAGATAGACAGATAGATAGATAGTTAGATAGATAGATAGACAGATAGAACGATAGACAGATAGAACGATAGATATATAGATAGAAAGATAGATAGAACGATAGATAGAACGATAGTTAGATAGATAGATAGATAGATAGAACGATAGATAGAACGATAGACAGATAGAACGATAGACAGATAGAACGATAGATATATAGATAGATAGATAGATAGAACGATAGATAGAACAATAGATATATAGATAGATAGATAGATAGATAGAACGATAGATAGAACGATAGTTAGTTAGATAGATAGTTAGATAGACAGATAGACAGATAGAACGATAGATATATAGATAGATAGACAGATAGATAGATAGATAGATAGATAGATAGATAGATAGAAAGATAGATAGATAGATAGATAGATAGATAGACAGATAGATAGATAGATAGATAGATAGATATATAGATAGATAGACAGATAGATAGATAGTTAGATAGATAGATAGACAGATAGAACGATAGACAGATAGAACGATAGATATATAGATAGATAGATAGATAGAACGATAGATAGAACAATAGATATATAGATAGATAGATAGATAGATAGAACGATAGATAGAACGATAGTTAGTTAGATAGATAGTTAGATAGACAGATAGACAGATAGAACGATAGATATATAGATAGATAGACAGATAGATAGATAGATAGATAGATAGATAGATAGATAGATAGATAGAAAGATAGATAGATAGATAGATAGATAGATAGACAGATAGAACGCTAGACAGATAGAACGATAGATATATAGATAGACAGATAGATAGATAGAACGATAGACAGATAGAACGATAGATAGACAGATAGAACGATAGACAGATAGAACGATAGATATATAGATAGATAGATAGATAGATAGAAAGATAGATAGATAGATAGATATATAGATAGATAGACAGATAGATAGATAGATAGATAGATATATAGATAGATAGAACGATAGATAGACCTGATCATCAACCGTTGTGAGGTGTACAGTGACTGTAGGGTCAAAGGTCAGGCCTGTAATCATGAGCCTGTGCTGATATGAACACACATCTTCAGGATGAGAGCGTCTCTGAAGTCTGAAGCGTCGTATCGTGACATTTACCCGCCGTCTCTCCACAGACACCAGAAACATCACTGACGCTCTTCATTATTCTGTCATCAATAATACAGCGTCACATTCACACACATCACACACTCAAACTCTAGCAAAGCCTGTAGAGTCCGGAGCCAAGTCCAGGACGGGATTCTGTCACAGTGGAGATCCGGACACATCACAACCATCACAAATAAAATGATGCACAACAAACACAATCATGCAACGACAACAGCAGATAGATGCAAGATGTCTCGTGAGACGTAGAGATGATTCTGACTGTTACGATCCTTGGCATCGTTGTTTTTGTGCTTTGTGTATGTGTGCAGGGATTGGCTGTTCATCAAGGAACGTGATTGGTGGATCCTGAAGCGGGTGACTTTAAAAGGGTGGCGCTACCAACACATGGGGAGCTCACTTTGGCGTGAAGAGCTCCGGATTCTGCCTCCGTCAACAGATCACCAACGGCTTCGTGGCTATTGTTTGTGGTTGTTTCAATTCGTGATTTATTCTGTTTAACCTAAGAAAGCGTAGGAGAGGTCTGCTATTTGTTTTGATGTGATTTTGCGATGTGTTTTGTTTAGGGAGATAGGGAAGTTCATCTGTATTTTCTTATCTTTGTAATTAGGTCATTTATATATTTTTATTTTATTCAGTTCTTTAGTTTGTTATGTTGGCCTTGGGCCTCTCCGAAGCTAATGCTCCTTATATTCTTTACATTCTTCTTTAATAAATCATTTAAACGTATGTGTTGTTTTTGGTGATCTGTTGGCTGTGGCTGGAATCCCGTTAACATCACTCGTTCGCGTCTCACCCTATTTAAATGGGCCGTAACACTGACAGAGGAGCTGGATTTCATTTCTAACATCAGCAGGACCATTAACGTCAACAGCAACTAGAACTATATGAAAGTGTCATTTACTTTTTAATAAATACTCCTCATCTTTTTTTTCTCATCTCTCGTTATTTTAGGTTAACAAAATATTTCTTTGGCAATTTTATTTCAAGTAACATAAGAAAACAAAAATGAGAAAAGTTCCATCCGTCTATCTATCTATCCGTTCATCCATCTGTCTATCGTTCTATCTATCTATCTGTCTGTCTATCCATCTATCTATCTATCTGTCTATCTATCTATCTATCCATCTATCTATCTATCTATCTATCCGTTCATCCATCTGTCTATCTATCTATCTGTCTATCCATCTATCTATCTACCTATCTATCTATCTATCTGTCTATCTATCTATCTATCTATCTATCTATCTATCTATCCGTTCATCCATCTGTCTATCTATCTTCTATCCATCCATCCGTCTATCATCCATAAACCCACCCACCTATCTATCTATCTATCTATCTATCTATCTATCTATCTATCTATCCTTTCATCCATCTGTCTATCTATCTATCTGTCTAACCATCTATCTTCTATCCATCCATCCGTCTATCCATCCATAAACCCACCCATCCACCTATCTATCTATCTATCTATCTATCTATCTATCCATCCATCCATCCGTCTATCCATCCATAAACCCACCCACCTATCTATCTATCTAGCTATCATTTGTCTATGTATCTGTCCATCCATCCATCATTTGTCTATCTATCTATCATTTGTCTATCCATCCATCCATCTATCTGTATATCTATCCATCCGTCCATATACAGAACATTTATTTAATTTCAAGTAACATATGTTTCTTATAGTATTGTTTCTGTTAAGAACATTGAGGTTGTGCAGATCATTTGATGTTGTGTATCATCATCAGAATGAAGAGATAATTCTGATGATTCAGTGAGATGAGCCTCAGGGAAACACTATTATTCTCAGCTCGTCTCGGTCCTCTGAGCACCGCAGTGTAAATGATTTGGCTTTAGACAGGACTACTCATTAAAATCTGTGTTAACCAGTGCATAAACTCCATCTCTCCTGGATAAATGTGCGTCAGTAACCAGATGAGTAATGAGACTCGTTTAATTACACCATCAGAAACACAAACGCCATTCTCTCGTTACTGCAGCGTGAGACACACAGATGACCTCTGAGTGTTTCTGAGGATATTATGATTGTGATGGAGACACAATGTCTGAACGTATGGATTTATTTATGTCGGGGAAGAAGCAGTGAGCGACGTTTTGACTAGTTTTACTTTCAAGGCATGAAAGGCTTTTGTTGGAGGAAAATTACTTGAGAAAACAATATATAAAATATAAACAAATTCATGCGTAAGACTGTAGATGAAGTGTTGAGCTTCATTATCACTGCAGCTCACTGTATTAGATTAGTGGGCGGAGCTTCTGCTAGATGCTCTAATGTGATTGGTCAGCCAGAGCTTCTGAAAATATGATCATGAACTGGTATTAAAAATGAGATGTCAACTTATCTGGACAAAGAAGCATTATGGAGGGCATAATGTTTGATATAAACTGCTGCATTTAAACATATCACTCAGTTCCATTATACTCTATCACTGTATGTGTGCACAAACCAGAAAAATAGAGGCAAATATTATTAAATACTATTTAAAGTTTTGTATAAAATGTAATATTATTTCATTAAAACATATATATATATATATATTATTAAAATCACTCACAGTAACATGAAGTTCACTATATTGAACAGACAGGAGATGAATGGATATAAACAGACTGATTACAGAATAAACATCATTATCCATTATCATTAATGAGCTCTTACTTCATTAAAGCTGGATTTGATAACTAACGGTCTGTAAAAGTGACTATTAATAATAATATCAAAAATAGTAGCAAATAAAAGATACAGTGTTGTTGCTCTATTATAATAGTTATAAATTGTTAAGCACAATATATATAAATATATAAAGGAAACCAGAGATAAATATACATAAACAGAACTTGGTTTAAATTTATGGTATAATGAATATAACATCATACAAAAGATAATAAAAATAATCTATTGATTTTTTGTTGATAGTTTAAGGTAAATGCTTTCATATGCCTTTAAACCATGTAAAAATTAAATAAATTTAAATAATATTAAATAAAAAATATATTATTTAGTGCTGTCAAAAGAATAATCACAATTAATCGCATTCAAAATAAAAGTTTTTGTTTACATATTATATGTGTGTGTTGTGTATATGTATTATGTATATATATATATATATACACACACACATACAGTATATATATTGAAAATATTTACATGCATTTATATGTATACATTTTATATTCACAATTTATATTATATATAAATATATAAGCATAACGTGTCTTAAATATATACATGCATGTGTATTTATATATACATAATAAATATACAGTAAACACATCATAAACTTTTATTTTGGATGCGATTAATCATTTGACAGCATTAATATTAATATTATATATACACTTAAATCTGAAAACCATGTAAAAATTAAATTAAAAATGAAATAATATTAAATAAATGTATTAATATCATATATACACTTAAATCTGAAAACCATGTAAAAATGCAATTAAAAACAAAATTATATTAAATAAATGTATTAATATCATATATACACTTAAATCTGAAAACCATGTAAAAATGCAATTAAAAATGAAATATTAAATAAAATGTATTAATATCATATATACACTTAAATCTGAAAACCATGTAAAAATGCAATTAAAAAATGAAATATTAAATAAAATGTATTAATATCATATATACACTTAAATCTGAAAACCATGTAAAAATGCAATTAAAAATGAAATAATATTAAATAAATGTATTAATATCATATATACACTTAAATCTGAGAACAATGTAAAAATGCAATTAAAAATGAAATATTATTAAATAAATGTATTAATATCATATATACACTTAAATCTGAAAACCATGTAAAAATGCAATTAAAAATGAAATAATATTAAATAAATGTATTAATATCATATATACACTTAAATCTGAAAACCATGTAAAAATGCAATTAAAAATGAAATATTATTAAATAAATGTATTAATATCATATATACACTTAAATCTGAAAACCATGTAAAAATGCAATTAAAAATGAAATATTATTAAATAAATGTATTAATATCATATATACACTTAAATCTGAGAACAATGTAAAAATGCAATTAAAAATGAAATATTAAATAAAATGTATCATACATACACTTAGATCTGTATTGATTGTAAAACTGAAGCTGAACTGATATTAGAGTGATATAAAGTCTCTGTGTCATTGACCGCTGATGGATGGATAAAGCCTGACCCGGCCGGGTCACACGCTGCTAAATGGGTTATTTCCTTTTACGGCCGGATCACGGAGAGATTGATTTGATTGCTTTGTTAACCTTGAGCGTCTCTGTACGCTTCATTCTGCGCTGGTTATTGGGTATTTTATCATATTGCTGTTGTTGGCAACTTATAAAATCAATAATGCACTGGAGACTGTGTTTCTACAGCACGTCACATAATGCAGCGGTCATAAAAACACTCTGTGTTATTGCTTAATTCTATCAATATCAATGAGTTTCACCAATATTTAAGCATTCTGGATATCATTTTTTATCATATTAGTGGGCGTTTCAAGAATTGCACACATTATTCCAGTGAACTAGCTGGTTGTCTTCACTCTTTAACCTCATGATCAACATTTATGTATTTTAAAATTGTAGTTTGAAAACATTTATGCAAACTCTATGGACTCCCTTGACATTTACTTATGTTCTCCGTTTAATAACATCTAATGATATTAGCCCTTGGCTTGTTTATTTGAGGTTTAAATACTTAATATGTGAAATATTTTTGATTTCATGCACTGACACAATCAGATGAAAACAAAACTTGAACTGATCTGAATTATGACTGATGAACTTCACATCATTAACAGTTATTGTTCTGTTTATTACCGTGAAGCTGCTTTGAAATGATGTGTATCGTACAGAAATAAACGTGCTCATGTGAAGTAAGTAGTATAAACGTAAGTATACTACAGAAATATCGTGACTTGATTTTATTTTGCAACAATATTATTGTTGTTAATAAAATACAAAGAATGTAATGTTTTTTTTATTGTGTTAAATAGATTGAATTGAACAAAAACAATACATTTTGTTGGTTATTGGACATTTAAACATACAAATAATCAGTATCAGTAATCTCTTAAGATCATAATCAATATCAGACGTGCTTTCTAAGACAATATAAGAATGTTTTGAGTACAAAACAGGCATTTTGTAGTTAAATAAGGCTCTTAACCCATTTAATCCCACCGGTCACAATAGTGACCGTAAAAAAGGTTTTCATTTATAAATCTCTAAAAACCTTACCGACTGGTGATTTAGTGACGTCCTGCAAATATGGAAACAATAAAGGGTCTCAATTAAATATGTGCAGTTTCACATGATTGGTGCAGATTGTGTCACATGACCAGAGCAGTTTACCTGTTTGCACCTTGAGATGATGATAACTGCATCAAAGCTCTGAAACAAAAGGCTTGTAAAGTATGTTAACATAAAGATATGACAAATAGTTTTGCTACACATTATCTTTAGGGTGTCTAGTATTAATATATGAATTCACATGTATTCAGTTTTGTTGAGTGTGGTCATAGAGTGAGTAAACATGTTGATGGTCACAATAGTGACCGGTGGGATAACAGTGAGTTTAGATATACAATATAAATCCAGATGCAGTTATTAGTGAAAATGACAATACAATGTTGCAATGACAAAATATTGCACTAAATTAAAAATTCAAATGTTACAAAAAATCTACAATGATGTTGCAATACTTGTAGCATTAATATAAAAATTTGATGTTATATTTTACAAAAATTAACAATTTTGATATGCAGTGATGGTTGAATTTTTTATCTCAATGTTCTTATCAATGTTGCATAAGGTTTTTTATGCCTAATAGTAACCCTAGAATGTGATCAAACTGTTTAAAATAAATAAAAATTTTATGACTGTATAAATATGTTATTTCAGTCCACACATTATCCCACCGAACATAAAACACAATTTAACACACTTTTCCAAAAAAAAATAATTATTGATTATTTCAAAGGGTTGCTTGTGAGACATCATTTGGATATTTTCATGTCTGGGAAAAATTTGGGATTAAATGAGTTAAAGTGATCCCAGCTGACAAAAAATGTTTTAAGAACAACGTTCCCATTAAGTTATTAAAACATTATTTCTGAATGTTCACTAAACGTTCAGTTTAAAAAAGAATCTTGTTTATGTGAACATTCCATTGGAATAAGAACATTCCATTTTAGTATCTTGCTAACATTGTTACTTTTGAACGTTCTCTGAAGATTCTAAAACAAGTAGCAACATTTAAACAATGTTTCAGCAAAAATATGCTCCAAGAACAATGTGTAAATACTCCGGACCGGATCACATCAGACGAGCACTAAAGCAAACTCTATACAGCCTCCGTCTCGCCTGAGAGAACTAATACAGGAGTCAAATGTGTTTCATAAAACACTGGAGTCAAACGCACAATAAAGCCTCACTTTGCATGCCTTAATGGCTGTAATTAATTTGATATAAAGTGCTTTATACCACAACTTCAATCTAATTACTGACTCTTAAATAACAGCTTTATATGAGAGCGTCACACACAGAGATGCTAGTTTATGACCGCTGCTGCTAAAGAACATAATGAGCATATTTTAAAGAGACTTTTTTATGTGCTGTTATTAAAACCTCTAAACACAAAGCATTTAATTGTTTATCTGTTATAACTTCAAATACACCAAGATCACATGTAGTCTACATTTATGCATTTAGCAAATTCAACATAAGATATTCTACCAAACAAAATTATATTTAAGCTCAACAACCATGTAGTTTATGGTTATGAACAGCTAGAAACATCCTACAAATACAGCCTCTAAAATAAATACAGAAAGACTTCATGAAAATAATGAAATAAAAAAAATAAAAAAAAATGAAATGAATAAATAAAATAAATAATGAAGTAAATACATAAACATAAATTTAATAAAAATAAATAATGAAATTAATAATTTAAAGCAAAATAAAGTGTATAAATTATTAATTTAATAATAATGTGATTAAAAACATACAAGTATGGAGGCAAATCATTATTAGGCTATTTATTCATTGGTTTGTTTATTTATTCACTCACTCAGCCACATCAGTGTTTAATTATTAATTTGATTTCAAATTAAATAATAGATTCATTTATTTCACTTACTCGTTTAGTTATTTTATTTTTATTAAGCTTAATTGTATCATTTAATTTATTTATTAACTTCATTATTTATTGATTGATTTTACTATTTCATTTTTATCAGATTTATTTACTTTTTAATGAATTTATTTCACTGGAGGAAGAGTTATTATTATGGACATGTATTTTAGCCGTAAGGAATGGTTTTAGTTATAAACGTCTTAATGCTGGATTTGTTTAATCTTTTGTCTTCTCCAGATGTGAACTGATGGACTGGAGCGCTGTGGATTATTGTGATGCTTTTATCAGACTCTCATTCTGACGGCACCCATTCACTTCCATTCATTCTCTTGGATGGTCTGAGAGTGGCTAAGAGTGTCCGAGCTGTTTCTTTAAAAACCCCACGGAGTCACTAGATTTTGGGATGTGATGATTTCAGGAGGACAAGCAGCTAAAAGCTCGTTCCACACCCTCATGTTTTATCTCCGGCGGCGCTGAGAGCAGATGCCGACATGCTAACCTCCCGAGCGCTGCGGTCTGTAAACGGCCGTAAAGCCACGTCTCCAATCTCACAGCACATAAAAACTCACCCGGAGAGTAAATCATAAGAGCTATCAATAAATAATTACCTTTAAATGTCTCTTAATGACCAAACTTTGCTGACGCTGCTGTAGTTTATGGATCTGACGAGGCCGTGGTCGTTAAGAGAGGCCTAATGACACGCCGGCTTTATGATAAAAGCACAATAACAGCAGAAAATATCACTGCCGGGCCTCCATTAGATGGGAAAATAATGCACTGCGGTCCCTTGAAGACAAAGCGGGTGTTTTTCAACCGAGAACACAGCATCAGATCTGATCAGAAAACAGAGAAATTGTTCATTAAAGAAGTACAGTCAAACCTAAAAAATTCAGATTTTTAATTTTACTAGTGTGTGCAGGACACTATAGTTGATTTATATAAGTGAGGATAGCAAAATAAAGTAAACTGTGACATATTATACCCCAAAAATTATTCATAATGTGGACTATCAGAAAGATTTGGGACCATATTAGTGACCCTGGAGCACAAAACCGGTCATAAGTGTCAATTTTCCAAAATTGAGATTTATAATCATATGAAAGCTGAATAAATAATCTTTGCATTGATGTATGGTTTGTTATGATCGGACAATATTTGTAAATCTGGAATCTGAGGGTGCAAAAAAATCTAAATAATGAGAAAATCATCTTTAAAGTTGTTCAAATGAAGTTCTTAGCAATGCATATTAATAATCAAAAATTAAGTTTTGATATATTTACGGTAGGAAATTTACTAAATATCTGCATGGAACATAATCTTTACTTAATATCCTAATGATTTTTGGCATAAAAGAAAAATGTGTAATTTTGACCCATACAATGTATTGTTGGCTATTGCTACAAATATACTCGGTGATCCAAGCCCGTGTAGATGTTTCTGTACAGGACATTTCTATTGTTTGCATCATGTTTTCTTAACTTCGAAGCACAACGAAAGGCTCTAAAAGCTCACGCAGCACTAATATTGCTCAGATCTGCTGATAAAGCTGCTGGACGGCACATAAACGAGGGGCTAATCGAGCCCGTTACGACCCAATAAAACCATCACGAGCGTGTGTGAATCCTCTGCGTGTTTCCAGCTGAAACATGTACGATTAATTATTCAGAACCGCTTCAGTTTAACGACCATCAAAACACGATCTCGAGTCTCTACGAGTGAAAGACAGAGACGCTCGTGATCCTAGACTCACAAACACACCTCTAATACAAGCGTGGAGGAACGCCTTTATTATTGAGTTTTCATTTGATTTATTTATTCACTTATTTTTATTCTACTTCTTACTTTTGTATTAAATCTATTTATTTATTATCAATTTATTCACTTCATTATATTTTACTTAATTCCATTAAGTTTTTATTAAATGCATTTATTCACTTTAATTTATTTTACTTCAGTTATTTATTAATTTTCCTGTTTTTATTAATTTATTTTGCTTAATTTGTTGAATGCATTTATTCACTTCATTTTATAATTTGTCACATTATTTATTTTTCATTTCGTTACATGAATAATACTTTATATTAACTGTATTAATTTTATTTTTTAATATTTTATTAAAATATTTTGCTTATTTATTCAAGTTATTGTTTATGGATTGATTTTACTTAGTGATTTCATAATTTATTTATTACTTAGTTGTTTATTAATTCTATTTATTCACTTCATTACTTATTTTTATCAAATTAATGTATTCACTTCATTATTTTACTCAAGTTCAGTATTCAAGTTATTAAATGTATTTATTCACTTCACTTTATAATTCATTTTAATTATTTTTTATTAAATGTATTTTTATTAATATATTTTACTTATTTTATTAAATGTATTTAATCACTTCATTTATATAATTTGTTACATATTTAGTTATTTTATATTAAATTTATTTTTTTATATTTTATTAATATATTTGGCTTATTAATTCAAGTTATTATTTATGGATCGATTTTACATGGTAATTTCATAATTTAAAACTTAGTTTAATACAATTGTTAATTTATTTACTCACTATTTATTTATTAATCTTTTTTTACTCACTTCATAATTTATTTGTTTTAATAATCCATTTCTTTATGTGATCATTGAACTTTATATATGTATTTAGCCATAACCGTACCGAGTACTGTTATCATGGCAAGATCTAACAAACATTCAGGCTTCTGCTGTTCTTGTGAATGACTGATCAGTGAACATTATTCTATGTATAAGCATCTGATTCATGTACTTGAGTACTGCCTAAGGGTCAGAGAGAGGACGGAAAAACTCAATTGTTTTTAATGCATTGTCATAATGTATGCCAATAAGTCAAAACAACATGGAATGCCATTAGGTCATAAAGAGGACACGTTTTCTTCAAGTGAAAGAGTTGCATGACAGAATGTCAAGAGAAAATCACACACACACACATTAAAATGACAGATTCTCTCACTGGAGACGATGAATGTGACCTTAACTTTAAACTCAGCCTCACTCAAAGTCCTTCTGTGAAGTAAGCAACATGCAGAAATTGGCACAAAGAAGCATTCAGAGTTAAACCCGAGAAAACAACAAACACAGAGCTGAAATCCAGCAGCTCTTCAGTTGTGAAGCCTGAGGAATGAACTGAATCATATCTGAGTGAAAGACAAACACTGACATCTGCTGCTGAGACTCAAACACTGCAGTCTGAGCATTTACACTCAAACACTGCCATCATTTACTCACCTAACCTTCATTTACTCGCCTAACCTTCATTTACTCACCAAACCTTCATTTACTCACCTGACCTTCATTTACTCACCTAACCTTCATTTACTCACCTAACCTTCATTTACTCGCCTAACCTTCATTTACTCACCTAACCTTCATTTACTCACCACACCTTCATTTACTCACCTAACCTTCATTTACTTGCCTGACCTTCATTTACTCACCTAACCTTCATTTACTCGCCTAACCTTCATTTACTCACCTAACCTTCCTTTACTCACCTAACCTTCATTTACTCACCTAACCTTCCTTTACTCACCTAACCATCATTTACTCGCCTGACCTTCATTTACTCACCTAACCTTCCTTTACTCACCTAACCATCATTTACTCGCCTGACCTTCATTTACTCACCTAACCTTCATTTACTCACCTAACCTTCCTTTACTCACCTAACCATCATTTACTCGCCTGACCTTTATTTACTCGCCTGACCTTTATTTACTCACCTGACCTTCATTTACTCGCCTAACCATCATTTACTCGCCTGACCTTCATTTACTCACCTAACCTTCATTTACTCACCTAACCTTCATTTACTCACCTAACCATCATTTACTCGCCTGACCTTCATTTACTCACCTAACCTTCATTTACTCGCCTAACCTTCATTTACTCGCATAACCTTCATTTACTCGCCTAACCATCATTTACTCGCCTAACCTTCATTTACTCGCCTAACCATCATTTACTCGCCTAACCTTCATTTACTCGCCTAACCTTCATTTACTCACCTAACCATCATTTACTCGCCTAACCTTCATTTACTCACCTAACCATCATTTACTCGCCTAACCTTCATTTACTCACCTAACCATCATTTACTCGCCTAACCTTCATTTACTCACCTAACCATCATTTACTCGCCTAACCTTCATTTACTCACCTAACCTTCATTTACTCACCTGACCTTCATTTACTCACCTAACCTTCATTTACTCGCCTAACCATCATTTACTCGCCTAACCTTCATTTACTCACCTAACCATCATTTACTCACCTAACCTTCATTTACTCGCCTAACCTTCATTTACTCGCCTAACCATCATTTACTCACCTAACCTTCATTTACTCGCCTAACCATCATTTACTCGCCTAACCTTCATTTACTCGCCTAACCATCATTTACTCGCCTAACCTTCATTTACTCGCCTGACCTTCATTTACTCACCTAACCATCATTTACTCGCCTGACCTTCATTTACTCGCCTAACCATCATTTACTCGCCTCACCTTCATTTACTCACCTAACCATCATTTACTCGCCTAACCTTCATTTACTCACCTAACCATCATTTACTCACCTAATCTTCCTTTACTCGCCCAACCTTCATTTACTCGCCTAACCTTCATTTACTCACCTAACCTTCATTTACTCGCCTAACCTTCATTTACTCACCTAACCTTCATTTACTCGCCTAACCTTCATTTACTCGCCCAACCTTCATTTACTCACCTAACCTTCATTTACTCGCCTAACCTTCATTTACTCGCCTAACCTTCATTTACTCACCTAACCATCATTTACTCACCTAACCTTCCTTTACTCGCCCAACCTTCATTTACTCGCCTAACCTTCATTTACTCACCTAACCTTCATTTACTCACCTAACCTTCATTTACTCGCCCAACCTTCATTTACTCACCTAACCTTCATTTACTCGCCTAACCTTCATTTACTCGCCTAACCTTCATTTACTCACCTAACCATCATTTACTCACCTAACCTTCCTTTACTCACCTAACCTTCATTTACTCACCTAACCATCATTTACTCACCTAACCTTCATTTACTCACCTAACCATCATTTACTCACCTAACCTTCATTTACTCGCCCAACCTTCATTTACTCACCCAACCTTCATTTACTCACCTAACCTTCATTTACTCACCTAACCTTCATTTACTCGCCCGACCTTCATTTACTCACCCGACCTTCATTTACTCACCTGACCTTCATTTACTCACCTGACCTTCATTTACTCACCTAACCTTCATTTACTCACCTAACCTTCATTTACTCGCCTAACCTTCATTTACTCACCTAACCTTCATTTACTCGCCCGACCTTCATTTACTCACCCGACCTTCATTTACTCACCTGACCTTCATTTACTCACCTAACCTTCATTTACTCACCTAACCTTCATTTACTCACCTAACCTTCATTTACTCACCTAACCATCATTTACTCACCTAACCTTCCTTTACTCACCTAACCATCATTTACTCACCTAACCTTCCTTTACTCGCCTAACCATCATTTACTCACCTAACCTTCCTTTACTCGCCCAACCTTCATTTACTCGCCTAACCTTCATTTACTCACCTAACCTTCATTTACTCGCCTAACCATCATTTACTCACCTAACCTTCCTTTACTCGCCCAACCTTCATTTACTCGCCTAACCTTCATTTACTCGCCTAACCTTCATTTACTCGCCTAACCTTCATTTACTCACCTAACCTTCATTTACTCGCCTAACCTTCATTTACTCGCCCAACCTTCATTTACTCACCTGACCTTCATTTACTCACCTATCCTTCATTTACTCGCCTAACCTTCATTTACTCGCCCAACCTTCATTTACTCACCTGACCTTCATTTACTCACCTAACCTTCCTTTACTCGCCCAACCTTCATTTACTCACCTAACCTTCATTTACTCACCTAACCTTCATTTACTCGCCCAGCCTTCATTTACTCGCCTGACCTTCATTTACTCGCCTAACCTTCCTTTACTCGCCTAACCTTCCTTTACTCGCCTAACCTTCATTTACTGATAATATGATTCACTGATAAACCTGAACAGAAACAGACGTGACACTTAACACATAGAATTAATAAAATTAAAAATTAAAGTAAAGAGGAACTGGCGTGGCAACTTCCCCATCCAAATATCAAAAACGTGGCAATTTCCCAATAATTATCGTGGCAATTCCCCATTTCCAGCGTGGCATTTTCCCCAATCACATACCCTTCAGATCTGTAGAACAAAAGAATCACATCTGCATTTATGCGCATATGACCCACAAAAGAAAAAAAAAAACTAAAGTCTGTTCCTCAATTCATCAGATGATTTAACAGTCAGAGTCATGAGAATCAGCTAGAGGAGAAACTGCTGACAGACTTTACTGAAGGATAATACTTCACTAATGCTGATCATAGAACTGTGTCATCTGCAAACATTACACCTCAAGATCACTTAATCATTTGGCATTCACAATATTTAACTGTTGATATTTGATTGGAGTAGCAATGACTGCACTAACGATAGACTAATGATTGCTAAAGAAAATAAAGTTTAATAAATGGTCTCAAAGTAACGCAAAAAAAGAAAAAAAGAAATAAACGCTTTAGTACTGAGTTGAGTTGACTGGATCCAACTCCGCCCCCTGGATCTTGTGTTCTGCAGTGAGGACCATCTCTAAATAGCCTCTGCTGACAAGGTGAGCTTTTTCACTGGAGGAAGCGTTATTATGGATTATGGACTTTTTTAGTTAAAAATGTCTTGATGGATTTGTTTCAGCTTTTGTCTTCTCCAGATGTTAACTGATGACTAGAGTTGGACTGAGAAGAGGTAAAGGAAAAAAAGGTATTTATGCAATTCTTCCTAAGATCAAAACAGTGTCATTTAAGATTTTTAATGACCTTTAACCGTCCACTTCTGACACGCAAGACAACAATTCATGCAGGTTCATCTACAGAGTATTTTCTTCAGGTGTGAACTTGTTCAGGAATTGGTCATTTGAGAGATCGCTTCAGTGCATGACGGACAGAACCGGCCGAAACTGTTTTAAGCTTGTTATTGTTACTGAAATCAGACCCTCGAGCCGGTGCTGTTTTCTCTTTCTCTCTCTCTCTCTTCTGTTTTCTGAACTGTTGAGATGGATGCGATATGTTTCATTATGTCACAAACGTTTGTACTTGAATTCTGTTCAAAAAACAAATCTTGTATGGACTAAAGCTAAACCATATTTTGATCGGTTTATAAATGAGATAAAACGATATGAATCTGATTTGAATGGTGTTAGAAACAATTAGTTTTAATTTAATATATATATATACAGTATATATATATATATAGGTCCTTTAATTTGATGTAAATTGTAATTTTACCCCAGAGTCAATTATTTATCATTATTTTTGATGACATCAGTTATGAGATTTTACGGTTTACAAAAAGTTGTTAACAAACCTATTTAATAATAATAATAATCATATACATGATTCATGCAATCTCGGCACTACAAAATACTCTTCAGTAACATCTATTTATTTCTGTCTCTATTCTAGTTTTGAGGTGATAATGTTAAAGTAAACTGAAACGGATGAAATCACTGAACAAATGGAAAATCCTCACAAAATAAGTGTGATTTAATAAATGTAAGATAAAGAAAAGGCTTTGTCCAATATTTACATATGAATGACCAGAAACAGGAGATGCATATAATCAAGCTCTTTTAATAAATTCATTTTATATTCTTTTTAAGCACCATTTTACATTAAGAGACTGACATCAGATCAGAATACATATTTAATAGTGAATTTTATGATAGCAATCTTTGAATGTATTACATGTGAACCCACTGTATGAATGTATTTATGAGTATTATTGTACTGAAACGCTCTGAACTATAAACACATCACTGACTCTGGTGCCGAGGATTCTGCATTAGAAGCAAATTATCCATCGACTGAGTCCTGGAGATTTCCTTATCTTCTTCATCATCATCTTTATCTTCAAGATGAAAGTCTTTTCTCTTCTTTTTCTTCAGAAAAGTTATTCTTGTGAAACTTTTAGGATGTCTCCAACTGTATGGACTAGCTGTTGGTTTTTGAAATGAAGGGTCAGTTAGTTTAAGACTATAATAAGACTAGTGACTTTAAATAGGCTAGTTTTGTAAAACATACCGTTGATGGTAATAGATGAAGGTCTGTGCTCATACTTCAGTTCAGAGTGTTCATCTGCTAAAGAAACACAACATGAGGAGCAGCAAACACCACTGAATCAACTTCATATGGACAAATACAGTTTTCCTCATTAAGACTAGCTTCAGAATGATGATTCTTCTTCTCAAATGCTTCTCTCTTGATAAGAGCTGAATGTTCATTCAAACGCAGGTTTTCTTCGTTAATTTCACCATGTGATGAGATGATGTTTTTAAAGTGCCCCTATTATGGGTAATGAAAGGTTCTTTTTTGGTTTGGGGAGTCACCAACAACAGGTTGACATGCATGCAAGGTCAAAAAACATTTAAATTTTCTTATAATATGCATTTATTTGACCTTATTTCCTCAACGACTCCCAAACGATTCGCTCAACGATTCATTTTTCCAAACCCCTCCTTTGCGTGACGCTACTCTGCTCTGATTGGTCCGATTGGGCGATTTAATTTAAAGCAGTGTTTGTTGATTGTGAGCAGTGCTGCTTTGTGTCCAGCGTTACCGGGGAAACTGCTATTTTTAACGCTCCAACAGCGCACCTAGTGGTAACAAGTGGGCGGGCAATATGCTAATGTTTCATTTTGACATCAACATGAAACAGCTTAAGATTGGTTTTAAAAACGACTTGTTTAAATGATTCAGAGTTGACTCTCTTTTGAGAGACAATAACTTTCAATAAGGCTTTCCTGTAGCTCAAATGGTAGAGCATTGCGCTAGCAACGCCAAGATCATGGGTTCGATTCCCAGGGAAAGCAAGAGCTGATCAAATGTAAAACTGTAACTTGAATACAATGTAAGTCGCTTTGAATAAAAGCGTCTGCTAAATGTAAATGTAAAAATAACTTTATACACGGTGCACTTTCAGATTTAAAGCTTTGCAGGAAGTTTTCATTCGCTTAGAGCTGTGTTACACACTGTATGAAAGATCATTTTCAAGAATCCATAATAGGGGCACTTTAAATGAATTACAGAAGAACATAACCACAGAAACAACACTGAAGTGCTGGACTTACAGCTCTGCTCCTCCTCCTCATCATCATCATCATCATCCTCGTCTTTAGGAGCGAGTTTTCTTTTTAACTGTTCAGTTCTGTTCTTCTTGAACTCGTCTTCATCTTCAGGAACGAGTTTTCTGTCTGTCTCTTCATCTGTGCTGTTCTTGAGTTTCTCCACGTCTTCAGTAAAGAGTTTTCTGTCTGTCTCTCCATCTGTGCTGTTCTTGAGTTTCTCCACGTCTTCAGTAAAGAGTTTTCTGTCTGTCTCTTCATCTGTGCTGTTCTTGAGTTTCTCCACGTCTTCAGTAAAGAGTTTTCTGTCTGTCTCTTCATCTGTGCTGTTCTTGAGTTTCTCCACGTCTTCAGTAAAGAGTTTTCTGTCTGTCTCTTCATCTGTGCTGTTCTTGAGTTTCTCCACGTCTTCAGTAAAGAGTTTTCTGTCTGTCTCTTCAGCTGTGCTGTTCTTGAGCTCTTCTTCTGCTGTTGACACAGATTCTGTTATTTCTGTGCCATGCTTTAAATCTGCAGAACTGACCTGAAAACTCATTTTGAATGTCCTCGAAGCTTCCTGAAATGAACTTAGAATTAAAAGTGAACGGATCTGATGCACACGGGTGTAACGCTGTGGTCAGTTTCACAAGCTTGAGCAATAATAAAGCATTACCCAGCAGTCACCACCCACTGTTCAACATTACACTGCGTCCCAATTCACCCGCTTAAAGTATGCACTCTTTCTGTGAAGAAAAACACACACTTGAGTGTGTAATAAAAGAGTAGACAAGCTTTGGGTCACATGATCGTGTCGTATAGTTACACTCATCCTGTTATTGTAAACTGACCTGTCAATCAATGACCTCACTGTAATGATAGACTACTGACAGCTAAAGAAACGACACACTGACTAAATGCTCTCAAAGTAATGGAGCAGTTTAGAAAAAACAACTAAAAAAACTCTAGCAAACTATGTGTGTGTGTGTGTGTGTGTGTTCCTGTTAATGCCATATTGAGGGGACCAAATGTCCCCACAAAGATAAAACCTGACATTTTTGACATTGTGGGAATGCAGGCCGGGGAAAAGGTGGGGGGGGGGGGGGGGGGGTTGATTAAAATAGTAAATGTTTATCTGAAAGTGTAAGAATGAAAGCTGGTTTTCTGTAAGGGGTAGTTTTAGGGTTGGGTTAAGGGATAAAAAATATCGTTTGGTTAGTATAAAAGTAATAGAAGTCTATGGAAAGTCCCCCAGAAACAAACATACGTACGTGCGTGCGTGTGTGTGTGTGTACGTGTGTGTGTGTGTGTGTGTGTGTGTGTGTGTGTGGATGCATACGTGTGTGCGTCTGTGTACGTGTGTGCGTCTGTGTACGTGTGTACGTGTGTGCGTGTGTGTGTGCGTCTGGTGTACGTGTGTGTGTACGTGTGTGTGCGTCTGTGTACGTGTGTGCGTCTGTGTACGTGTGTACGTGTGTGCGTGTGTGTGTGCGTCTGTGTACGTGTGTACGTGTGTGCGTGTGTGTGTGCGTCTGTGTACGTGTGTGTCTGTGTGTGTACGTGTGTGCGTTTGTGTGTGTGTGTGTGTGTGTGTGTGTGTCTGTGTACGTGTGTGTGTGTGTACGTGTGTGCGTCTGTGTGTGCGTCTGTGTACGTGTGTGCGTGTGTGTGTGTCTGTGTGTGTACGTCTGTGCGTCTGTGTGTGCGTCTGTGTGTGCGTCTGTGTACGTGTGTGTGTGTGCGTGTGCTTGCCTGTGAGACCGTTTGCTCATCAGCTCAGAGCTGATTTTCTCCATGAGCCTCGTATATTCCTGAATCCTGGAGGCCAGTGTTTCTCCTGTAATAACCAACAGAAAACATCATATTTCCAGCTATAACTCCTCCAGATCTTCTTCTATAAGGAGATCTCTGCCACTGGTGAAAGAGAAACACAACTCGGATCAGCTGTGTCTCATAATCAATCACGATAAAGACTCGATTCACTCCTGAATGACTCGTTTGAATCAATGACTCGTTCACTGAGACAGCGACTCGCTGCACCTGCTGGTGTTTTAGCTTCATATTTAAAATACCATTAAAAACCCTGTTGTAATTTTCAGTGTTTTAAAAACATGAATCTCATAACATGATTTTTGCAGTTGCAGGGTTAATACATCTACATGCTGCTTTATTATCTGAATGCAGATTCTGCTGTGGATTTTATTGATACTGATTTCATTTGATTAGTAACAGCTTAGTGCATCGCATTATTCTCATTGAACTTAATGTAAACATTTGACAAAAAAAATATGCAAATATATCTAATATGGTGAAAAATTATTGTATAAAAGGTAAAAATGCCTCGAAAATCAGTTTAACATATTGTAAAGTATAATACAGGATTGAAAATATTGATTTGCATTGCATTATAAATATGCTTTTATATAAAAAATACCTGAGATGGCTTAAAAAACACAAATAAATCATATATTATCACAATCATGTGCTGTTTTCCTGGAGCTTCATTAGTTTGATCACTTCTGTGAGTCTCTCTTATGGACTTTCTGCTCTTCTCCAATGAAACAGACATTACATGAGTGTTTAACAATCCTCACATTGCACCGCTTTGCCAACAATATTCCTCTGCAGAAATCTTTCATGCCCAGTAACGAATCTTTTCGAAACTTTGAATCAATTGCTTCACCAAATGATTCAGTGAATCTCTGTGAAAGCCACACAATGGTCAGAACTCAGATCAAACATGCATAAAAGCAGCTTCACAAACCAACTCCAGATGCTGTAATGAAAGTGTAATTATTAATTGAAATTAACATATCATCTAATGCCACTGTCATAGCAAGCCAACTCATAAATTAGCTTAAAATATGAAATAATGAGAAGCTGTATATTACATTAGCTATATTTAATTTGATTTTATCTCTGTTGCTGCATTTGTGCATTTACTGCATTAATTAATGCATTTACAGCAGAACTGATTTCTTTACAGTAATAAGAAAACTGTGGAACTGTAGATGCATTAGACAGCAACTCCATAGATGAAAATTTCCCCTTCATATATCTGCACACGACTCAATTGTACTGCATTGTTCATTAAAATCACTGAGTTTAGAAGAGCCTTTAATCGTTTATGCTTATTTCTCCTCACAAATCACACTCATGTTATTTGAATGTTAAATTATGGAAATGTATTAAAGACAAATTTATGACTTAGTTTTCCCTTCAGAGAAGTGATGCTGACTCTCCACAGATCCTGATGTCTCAGATTGATCCTGAGATTCCTCACATACAGTGATTCAGTATTATACACTGATTGAGTCTGTAACAGAAGCAGGGCATATTTGCTGAATGCTGATGATTAATGTTCAGGTATTATAGTGTTGTCATTTTCATAATTAGTCAGGACAGTTTAATGAGGAGAGAATGGGAGCTTAAACACACGTGTCTGTCTAATAACAATCATTCACTGAACACTAAAGAACTGTAAAAACAATAGAGAACAGTATATTTAACCAACATAATCAAAAAATGACCAATCAACCAAAAAGGACCCTCACATGAACCAAGAAGAGTGAACTATGAACAAAAAAACTAAACAAAACAAAACAAAAAAAAGCTGCTGATTAAATTAAATTAAATGCATAATTTCCCAATCCATGGCAAAGGCTCAGTGGTCCTGTCTTCTGAAAGAGTAAAACAAAAAGCTTTGAATAAGCTTTTATGATCATGTGCTTGACCCATAATAACAGTACACTTAAACACCCTGAGGCACTTTTTATCCCCACTTTTCAAATATTTACTTTATTGAAAATAAACACTTTTCCAATCTGATGTTTGACAGGAAAAGGGAGAAGAAAGTTCAGCAAAAGGCATATTTGAACTTCAATCGCATCAAAGGTTATCACCACGCGACTCTAGCTGTTTCAATTGGATTATTATTGTAATTTTGTCTATCCCAAACTGAGTTAGTGTAAAGAGCCTCTGCCGACGAGGTGAGCTTTTTCACTGGAGGAAGCGTTATTATGGACTTTTTTAGTTAAAAATGTCTTGATGGATTTGTTTCAGCTTTTGTCTTCTCCAGATGTTAACTGATGACTAGAGTTGGACTGAGAAGAGGTAAAGGAAAAAAAGGTATTTATACAATTCTTCCTAAGATCAAAACAGTGTCATTTAAGATTTTTAATGACCTTTAACCGTCCACTTCCGACACTCAAGACAACAATTCATGCAGGTTCATCTACAGAGTATTTTCTTCAGGTGTGAACTTGTTCAGGAATTGGTCATTTGAGAGATGGCTTCAGTGCATGACGGACAGAACCGGCCGAAACTGTTTTAAACTTGTTATTGTTACTGAAATCAGACCCTCGAGCCGGTGCTGTTTTCTCTTTCTCTCTCGCTCTCTTCTGTTTTCTGAACTGTTGAGATGGATGCGATATGTTTCATTATGCCACAAATGTTTATACTTGAATTCTGTTCAAAAAAAATAAAAAATCTTGTATGGACTAAAGCTAAACCATATTTTGATCGGTTTATAAATGAGATAAAACAATATGAATCTGATTTGAATGTTGTTAGAAACAATTAGTTTTAATTTAATATATATATATATATAAGTCCTTTAATTTGATGTAAATTGTAATTTTACCCCAGAGTCAATTATTTATCATTATTTTTGATGACATCAGTTATGAGATTTTACGGTTTACAAAAAGTTGTTAACAAACCTATTTAATAATAATAATAATCATATACATGATTCATGCAATCTCGGCACTACAAAATACTCTTCAGTAACATCTATTTATTTCTGTCATCTCTATTCTAGTTTTGAGGTGATAATGTTAAAGTAAACTGAAACGGATGAAATCACTGAACAAATGGAAAACCTCACAAAATAAGTGTGATTTAATAAATGTAAGATAAAGAAAGGGCTTTGTCCAATATTTACATATGAATGACCAGAAACAGGAGATGCATATAATCAAGCTCTTTTAATAAATTCATTTTATATTCTTTTTAAGCACCATTTTACATTAAGAGACTGACATCAGAACAGAATACATATTTAATAGTGAATTTTATGATAGCAATCTTTGAATGTATTACATGTGAACCCACTGTATGAATGTATTTATGTGTATTATTGTACTGAAACGCTCTGAACTATAAACACATCACTGACTCTGGTGCTGAGGATTCTGCATTAGAAGCAAATTATCCATCGACTGAGTCCTGGAGATTTCCTTATCTTCATCATCATCATCTTTATCTTCAAGATGAGGGTTTATTGGAATAATAGAAGTCCTAAACACATCTGTAATGTTTTTGAAATGAAGGGTCAGTTAGTTTAAGACTATAACAAGTCTATAATAACTTCAAATAGTTTTGTAATACATACATTTGTGTTTATGAAATAAAAAATCATCCTTCCTTTTCCTCTTGGAAACTGCTGAGGGTTTAAATGTGAAAGAAACACAACATGAGGAGCAGCAAACAGCACTGAATCAACTTTACACAGAGAGATAAAGTGTTCCTCATTAAGACTAGCTTCAGGATGATGATTTTAAAGAGGTCCCTTTATTTTATTCAGATATAATCCTGCTTTACAATCATCAGGATGTTTCCCAGTCCTACAGTAATGTTTTTTTTTAATGAAGGGTCGATTAGTTTAAGACAAGACTACAATAACTTCAAATAGTATGTAATGCATACCTGAGCCTTTCTGTTGAAGATTTTCAACTTCTGCTGCTAAAGAAACACAACATGAGGAGCAGCAAACACCACTGAATCAACTTTACACAGAGAGATAAAGTGTTCCTCGTTAAGACTAGCTTCAGGATGATGATTTTATCATCTTTATTTTATTCAGATATAACCCTGCTTTACAATCATCAGGATGTTTCCCAGTCCTACAGTAATGTTTTTTTAAATGAAGCGTTGGTTAGTTTAAGACTATAATAACTTCAAATAGTATTTAATGCATACCTGAGCTCGAACACTTAGGTCTTGGTTTCCTCCGTGTCTGGAGAAGTCCAGAGTGTCCAGCTGTGAAAGAAACACAACATGAGGAGCAGCAAACACCACTGAATCAGCTTTACACAGAGAGATAACGTGTTCCTCATTAAGACTAGCTTCAGGATGATTCTTCTCAAATGCTTTAGTCTCAGGCTTCTCTCTTGATAAGAGCTGCATTCAAATGCAGATTTTCTTCATGCTAATATCAACATATGATAGATAGATAATGATGTTTTTAAATGAATTACAGAAGAACATAACCACAGAAACAACACTGAAGTGCTCGACTTACAACATTGCTCCTCCTCCTCATCATTATCATCATCATCCTCGTCTTTAGGAGCGAGTTTTCTTTTTAACTGTTCATTTCTGTTCTTCTTGAACTCTTCTTCATCTTCAGGATCGAGTTTTCTGTCTGTCTCTCCATCCGTGCTGTTCTTGAGTTTCTCCACGTCTTCAGTAAAGAGTTTTCTGTCTGTCTCTCCATCCGTGCTGTTCTTGAGTTTCTCCACGTCTTCAGTAAAGAGTTTTCTGTCTGTCTCTTCATCTGTGCTGTTCTTGAGTTTCTCCACGTCTTCAGTAAAGAGTTTTCTGTCTGTCTCTTCATCTGTGCTGTTCTTGAGCTCTTCTTCTGCTGTCGACACAGATTCTGTTATTTCTGTGCCATGCTTTAAATCTGCAGAACTGACCTGAAAACTCATTTTGAATACCTCAACTTTTCAAATTGAATGTGGAGTTAAAAGTGAACGGATGTGAAGCACACGGACGAAACAGTGAGGTTAGTTTCACTTTCGTCTGCTTGAAGAATAAAGCATTTCCCAGCAGCCACCGTCAGCAGTTCTGAGAAGAAAAGACGAGCTTTGAGACAAATGATCATATTATACGACAGATGCTCTGTCACATTACACACACCCTGTCACTGACCTGTCAATCATCTGATCACAGACACATCTCATGTAATATAACTTCTACTGTATCAGAGTTGATCTGCCAGCCGCGGGTCTTTATGACAGAAATCTGCTTCATAATCATGCATTCATAAAGTAATGGCCTTTATGTTGTTGTAAATGAAATAACATTAAATACACGTTTTCTTTAACCAGGTTAAATGATTATCAACACATTCAATACAATTACAACAACACGTACAAAAAACAATACATATAAACAATATTATATTAATACATAAAATTAAAAAAGAGTGCGCAGTTGCAAAACTCAAATAGCTTTGTTTCTTTGAGAGCAACTCAATATAATGCTTCAATTCATTTTTAAATGCTACAAAACAAATTTGACTTAATTTACATTTATGAATATGAAATTGAGCCATTAAAAATTCAATAAAGCCAGAAGTGTGGGTCTGTTTATCTTTAGAGTTTTCAATAACGCCTAAAATATTTTTAGGCATTTAGCCATCTTTCCACTGTAAAGTAACATTGTTAACAAGAAAATCAAGTAATTTTATTATTATTTAAAATTTAATTATAATTTTATTATTTATAAAAATAAAAAAAACACACACATAAGGGCAGTGGCAGAATAAATGAACAGCTTGTCTGCAAAAGCTCCATCTTCCATCTATTTTCTGTGTTAAACGTAGTTAAAGAAAGTTTATCAGGGTATATTCAAGGAGTTTAGGAGACATCTCTTTGGTCGTGTTTGTTAAGAGATAGCGATTGTGCAGAAGCCAGACTATTTTCATCAACATCACTCACAAATTACTTCCAATATGCAAATATATTTGGTTTCGAAGCATCATCCTTCTGGAAAAGGGCTGTTATTGATGTGTTATAATTATTACAATGATAGGAAAAGCATATTTTATCTAGGAGAGTGATATTTGTGGATATTGCTGATAATTAAAAATAATAATTGGTGTTTAAACAACATTCATATTTTAGGAGAGACAGTGAATTGTGAATTTTTTTGGCAGTATGAGAAAATTATATTTTGATTACAATTCCTCGTATGTAAAAAGAAGACTGAATTAAATAACTGGTCTACCAAAACAATGTTATTTCAAAAGCAGTTTTCAAAATAAATAAATAAATGTATGCCACCCAGACTAAAATATGGAGGGGAATCATATTCCAAATAGAGGTTGGGTACTTAACAAGTTGATTGTTTAGTAGTCTATAGAGAAATCCAGATTATTAGTAGCCTATTCTAAACACACTTGGTCTCGCACATCCGCCATGTTTGTAGTTTTTAAACACTTTTGTGTTTGTAGTTCTGAATTGAATCCGCAGTGTGGGCAATATTATCCACACACATTAATAGACCATCCGGGGACTTTTGGCATACTACTTGTAACATACTAGCTTTGAGACACACTTATTCTAATCTCACATACTATTTAGGATGGATACAGTCGCCGGTGGTTATTATTTTATTACCCTTCTAATGTTAATCTCTCTCATCCTGCAGAGGGCGACAGTGATTGGCTGATTCTCATTAATCACGAGTCCTTCTGAAGAAGAGCATCATCATCAGGTTCGACACGTGGTTAAGATTAATTACGATTAATTGATCGATATTAAAACTGATATCGAACATTGACGAGGTATATGCATGAAGTGAACTCATATAGAGTAAATGCATAGAGTTGTGAACTGTATAGAAGATATAATAATAATAATACAGCAGCTAAACGTGGTTTAATTTTGTCTGCACGTGTCAATAATCATCTAATTATATGTCATAGACGGCGAATTACATAAAATTATGATGAGTTCATGACCATTTACATTGAAATGACTGTAAAAGTGACACATTTTACTCTGAACGCTTTTATTTTATTAAATACCTTGTTTACCCTTAAATTCACCATAGTAAACATGGTTTACAACACACCACAGTTAATGCAGTAAAATTGTGGTGTCTCTGTATTAACTGGTGTATTATCCCTCACCATTACCCAAACATAATCTTAGTGGAATATGAAATATTGAAACTGCTTACAGTGTCTGAAGATCCCATATTAATTATAACTGTATAGTAGAATTAATAAATTGGGTTATTATGGTTATAGTGATGTTAAAGATCAACTGTAGAGTTAAAATAGAATTTTGTGTTCTCTTCTAAATCAAGCTGCAGTTCACAGTAAGACTCAGATCAGTCATCAGTGAGTATTGAATGAATGAATGCGGCTGAAATATGAGTGAAATATGAGTGTATGATTATGAATGTGTGTTTCAGTGAAGAACAAGGATCTCAGCATCAGACGACACTATGACAGACATGTGCGAGGAACACCAGTAAGATCATAATACATACTTTCACTGAATATTAACTCTATAAAGATACTCTATCATATTTGATACATGCATAATGATCTAAATGATCAACATAAACCTGTTTCTCACTCAATGTCCTCATGTCTTCTGTTATCGTTATGCAGTTAAAGCTCTTTAAACGTCCAGCTTCTAATCGTGTCTTTCTGTCAAATCTTGACTGATTTTGATCAAGTAAGCGTCAGAATAACTGCAGTCATATCTCCAGATGAACACTTACTGGACTGAAGCAGCTCAGCTTTACTTGATTCTCCATCAATCATGTTTTAGTCTCAAATCTGATCATCAGGATCTTCTGAGGAGCTTCACTTTCACTGTTCCTCAGCGGAGGAATGATCTTCTGAGGAGCCTTTATTATTCATCTCTCAATCAGCATTGCATTATATGTCTGGATCATTTCAGTCTCGTCAAGACATATTATTGGAGATACAGAGTGATGACTGATATTTACATCATTTCGTGTCAGTATCTGCTGCACTGTTAGAAAGATCTCATTGATTTACAAGCAGCAGAATCTCATCATAGAACTAGTTTAAGATGTTTGTCAAGACAAACTTTAAGTTGGCTTGAGAAAGCCGGACCAGAAAGTTTGAAAAAGTTTGAAAAGTTTTAAGTTTGATGGTTTTCAGTCTGAAATAGTTTGAAGTTTAAAGTAGTTTTAAAAGCCTAAAGTTTGAATGTTTTGAAGGCAATACAGTCTGTAAAAGATAGACAGATAGATCGATAGACAGACAGACAGACAGACAGACAGACCGATAGATAGATAGATAGATAGATAGATCGATAGATAGATAGATAGCTGCTAAGGACCTCAGAGTGGTTGCTAGGGTACTTGGAGTGGTTGCTATGACAGTTGCTAGGCTAACTGGGGTGGTTGCTAGGGTTTTGCTATGCGGTTGCTAGGGTACCTGGGGCGGTTGCTAAGGTGGTTGCTAGGGTACCTGGGGTGGTTGCTAAGGTGGTTGCTAGGGTACTTGGGGTGGTTGCTAAGGTGGTTGCTAGGGTACTTGGGGTGGTTGCTAAGGTGGTTGCTAGGGTACTTGGGGTGGTTGCTAGGGTACCTGGGGCGGTTGCTAGGGTGTAGCTATGCAGTTGCTAAGGTACCCGGGTTGGTTGCTAGGGTTTTGCTATGTGGTTGCTAGGGTTTTGCTATGCGGTTGCTAGGGTACTTGGGGTGGTTGCTAAGGTGGTTGCTAGGGTACTTGGGGTGGTTGCTAAGGTGGTTGCTAGGGTACTTGGGGTGGTTGCTAGGGTACCTGGGGCGGTTGCTAGGGTGTAGCTATGCAGTTGCTAAGGTACCCGGGTTGGTTGCTAGGGTTTTGCTATGTGGTTGCTAGGGTTTTGCTATGCGGTTGCTAGGGTACTTGGGGTGGTTGCTAAGGTGGTTGCTAGGGTACTTGGGGTGGTTGCTAAGGTGGTTGCTAGGGTACTTGGGGTGGTTGCTAGGGTACCTGGGGCGGTTGCTAGGGTGTAGCTATGCAGTTGCTAAGGTACCCGGGTTGGTTGCTAGGGTTTTGCTATGTGGTTGCTAGGGTGTTGTTATGTGGTTGCTAGGGTACCCGGGGCGGTTGCTATGGTGTTGCTATGCAGTTGAGCTGTTTTTTTCTCCGTATTCTCCCTCTATCAGACTACACAAGTCATAAAAGTCAGATTATCAAATATGATACTCAACATAAAACACACATGCAAACGTTTTTATGTGGTGTCTAAAGGTTGAACAAACTGTCTGATTGTAAGAAATGGTCATCAGGTGTCGTATCGGACGGTGCGAGTCGTGCCCAAGCGTCCGTCCGTCTGCTGGCCGCAGGAGCGAGACTACAGACGAATCTATTATGGAGGAGATCATGGAGTAATTCATCACAGCCAGAAGCTGCAGGAACACAGAGAGCGACTGCTGAAGCAGCAGGTGAGGGGTCAGATAATCTGTGACCGCACACCTACACATCCAGCTGCAGGTTAATGATCACAAACGAGTAACTGCACAACTCAAAGTCATACAATTCTGAGAAGTTGATTATTATGAAGAAAAATTGTCTTCATAATCTTCTATTATAATGTAATATTTTGCTCAACCTCCAAAATGACTTTCCTTTAGCTGATCATTAATCACTCTTATCAGTGTTATTTTAGTATTTTTTATATACTATTAGTTTTATTCATATTTTGAATTGTCTTTTGTTTTTGTATTTCCAGTTTTACATTTTTATATTTATATTATTATTTTTTATATATTCTATGTTTTTATATATTGTATCTTTAAAGTTTTATGTTATGCTTTTATATATTTTATTTTTATATTTAATATATTATTTTAAAATATATTCATAATTTTTTTTAGTCATTTTGAATTGTGCTTTTGTCAATTTTATTAGCTTTTGCTCTTTTTAATATTATTATTTAGGTTTTATTTATTTTTTATTTCAGTTTTAGTTTATATTTATTACTAATTACTAATTTTAAATTTATTTCTGTTAATTGGCAAGGCAACATTACTAATATTTCATCTACATGTAACACTTTAGGTGTCATTTGTTAACATTAGTTCATGTATTAATTAACATAAACAAACAATGAACACTACATTTATTACACTATTTATTAATCTTTGTTAATGTTAGTTAATAAAAATACATTCGATCATTGTTTGTTCATGTTAGTGCATTAACTAATGTTACCAAACACAACTTGTGATTTAATAATGCATTAGTAAATGCTGAAATTAACATGAACTAAGATTAATAAATGCATTCATGTTAAATAACGTAATTAACTAATGAACCTTATTATAAAGTGTTACCCATCTAATATTTATATTTTATTTAAGTTCAGCTTTATTTCAATTAACAAAGCTGTTTTGAATCATTTTAGTTTTAGATAATGATAATAACCCTGCCTCTTATGATCATATACCATATTTCTATAGAGACTGGTTGAATGTCTGGTTGGATTGAAGCAGGTGTTGTAGTAGTGTGACCGTGTGTTTTCCAGCAGGAGGCGCTGTATTTCTGTAACACACAGCGAGAGGATCGTCCAGCAGGACATCTCAGGTGAGAAATCATGACTTCTGACCGTCAGCATGCAGTCTGATACACTTCATTACACTGACACAGGGAGAGAGCGTGTGATTGACAGGTGCAACGACCAATCAGGTTGCTTTGCTTGAACTTCTCGTTTAAAGACGAGTTGATCCGAACTAATTACTACAATAATAGAGCAGCGTGTAAGAAACTCATTTAGATAGTTTCTGTAATAATGCTTTGGCAATATAGCATCATAATATACTGAAGTGAACTGAATAGCACAGCAGTGTCGGTCTGTGCTGCACAGATAATAACTGCACGATAGACTGCAGAAATGTGTCAAAATACATCAAAATAATACATTCTCAATATTTCACAGACACAAAGTAGAGCTGAATATACAGCTTTATTTTAGTATGATGTGCTTATATAGTTTAGATCAATATTTTGAACTAGTTTTTATTGTTATATATTTGTTTTGTTTAATTTTAGTTCAAGTTTTAGTATTTTTTTGTTGTTGTTTTTAGTAACTTGTAGTTTTTTTAATGCAAGTCTATATGAATTTATTAGTTTTTATTTCAGTTTTAGTACTTCACATTTAACTGAAACTAACTGGTAGCTAATTAAATAAAAGTTATTTTTATATTTTATTTTAGTTATGTAAAATATGTGAATTTTATTTCAATTAACAAATGTTTTAGTTAATGATAATCATGAAAATGTTTTAGTTAATCATAATCACCCTGGGAGGTATGAAATTGTTGTATTAATTTTAATTAAACAAAGTATTTTAATGTCATAATGATTTTGTACACATAACAATATTGCCAAAGCAGTATTACACAAAACAAATAATTTCAAGAACAGTATGTATATTATATCTATTTTTATATTTAATATTCAGCTGTATCTGTCAGTGTCCAGTCTCTCCAGCAGGTGTCAGTAGAGCTCTACTGTATTTCTGTGCTAATGAGGAATAGTTACCACTGTTTTAATGGAAATGGCTTCTGAAAGACTCACAAGGCTTACGACATGAGACTGAAATGTGATGTGAAGTCCTTCTGAAACCGTACATCTGAGTGAAATGGACTATGAGCTTGAGCTAAAAGGGGCGGAGTTTAGTTAAATGAACTTGAAGGGGCGGAGACTTAGCTCTATGCATTGGTTGTTGATTGTAAGTTAAGATCTTAAAAGTGGAGGTGAATGAGTTTGAACTTGAAGGGCGGAGTTTAATTATATGAGCTTGAAGGGGCGGAGTTTAAGGTGTGACAGCTCTTTGCGTCGGTTGATGATTGGATGTTGATATGTGGGTTTGGTACTCAAAATTGGAGGTGAATGTTTTAAGGCGGGGCTTAGTTATATGAGCTTGTAGGGGCGGAGAGTAAGGCGGAGCCTAGATATATGAGCTTGAAGGGGCGGAGTTTAAGGTGTGACAGCTCTTTGCGTCGGTTGATGATTGGATGTTGATATGTGGGTTTGGTACTCAAAATTGGAGGTGAATGTTTTAAGGCGGGGCTTAGTTATATGAGCTTGAAGGGGCGGAGAGTAAGGCGGAGCCTAGATATATGAGCTTGAAGGGGGCGGAGTTTAAAGTGAGTTTTATGAGCTGGAAGGGGTGGAGTTTAAGGCTGGATTTAGTTATATGTGTCAGTTGTTGATTGGATGTTGAGATGTGGGCGTGGCACTTGAAAGTAGAAGCGGATGATTGTGATCTTGAAGGGGCGGGGTGTAAGGCGGGGCTTAGTTCTATGAATTCGAGGGGGCGGAGTTTAAGGCAGGACTTCAATAAGATTAAAAAACTGTTTATAAAATAGAAAAAGTTTCATGTCAACATCATCATCAAGATCTTGCTTCATCTAGTGTAGTCAAGTACTTGAGTGATCAAAATAATTATTTATAACAGCTATAAATAAGCGTGCTAGTGTGTGTTTATCAGATGTTCAGGGGTTTGTGATGGATTCAGTCCAGACCTCACACACAACTGTGCTTTATTCACTGATTCAGTCTCAGTCTCAGAGCTTTTGGGACTCGATTCGAGTGAATCATTCAGAATGAAATGATTCACATGCTCTATCTGTGATGGATGATGAATGGCAGATAATGAGCCAGAATGGCGTCGTGTCAGGATTGGTCTGCTGAAATCCTTCAAAGGCTCCTGCTGGTTATAATGGTTATCTCAAACCCCTGCGCTCATCTTAATTATGTTTTAAACTCTGTTGACTCGTTGTGTAATTACAGGTCGTGACTGCAGTGATGGTGTGTGTGTTTCGTTGATAAAAGCAGTGTTTTGTGATGGTTTGGTGACCTCACCCTCTGCAGATAAACACTGCGATCGCTGCACGGAAGAAAAGAGGGAATCTCACGAAAAACACATCCAAGGCACAGTTCACCCTGAAATCAGAAGAAAAACAATATTAAATAAGATCTTACAGTTTGTATAAAGAATATGGAGCCTGTTTTTAGGAAGATTTTCATTGTAACGTTATTATCATTACTTTTTCTTAATGATTCTCGTTAGTTCATACTACTATAATAGCCAGTTTTGACTGTATTGTTAATATAAATAAGCAAAATATAAAAGATGAGAAAGACGTAGTTCTTGTAAAAATATTAAACAAATTTAACAATTGATTTTCATTAACTTTATTTATTATATTATTGTTTTAGCTCTACTTGAAAAAAAAACATAAACATAATACTGTTATAAATTACAATAATAAATTACAAAAATATATTCCTGTTGTAAATGTAAATTTTTCTATAAAAAAATAATAATTATAATATTTATTTAAATTTATTTTATTTAATATACTTAATGTCATAAATTCTTCAAACACTAAATTCCCCAGATTTTGATTTTGGCGTAATATTAGAGAAATGCTGTAAACTTTGATCTGCAGAAATGTTGAAAATGTCATAAATAATGTGAACCTAGCGCAAACTGCATTGCTTATATTTATTTTATTTATTTACTATTATTATATTACTGTTTTAACTCCAATTATAGAATGAAGGTATAAATATATTACTGATGCAAATTGCAATCAATTACAATAATAAATGATAAATGTATTACAGCAAATTAATAAAAAATTAAAATTTCATAGTTTTAATAATTTCATTTTTTTCAGAATTACAATAATATGTCTTAAATTTGTAATTAAAATCCTCAAGATTTTATTTTGCTGAAATACTGGAGAAATGTTAACTATCTGCAGAAATGTTGTAAATTATGCAAATGTGTAAATAAACTTAGTGCGCATTGCATTATATTTATATTTTATTAGGCCTATTTATTTGTATTTTTATATATTTTATTTATTTGTATATTGTTTTAATTTTATTATTTTAAACAAATTTTTACACTACAGTAATTATAATATTTATTTATCATAAAGACAGAAGTCACAGAGCAGTTTCTGGTGAATTATGAGCGGAGCGTCAGGTCTGATGAGGTCCACACGCTGGTTTCTGTGGTTTGGGAGAGTTTATGCGTCTGGCTGTTTGTGGCTCCCCGCGGCGCTCGGACCCGAGCAGTTGTCCGTCCTGCTGTGTGTAAAGAGCCTGATGCTTGCTTTACTGTGTGTGTGTGAGACTCCCTGCAGAGCCACGCCATTCAGATCCTGTTTGAAGTCTCCTGATTCATCCACACACACACACACACGCACTCACACACACACTCACACACACACACTCACTCACTCACTCACTCACTCACACTCACACACACACACACTCACACACACACGCACTCACACACACACTCACTCACTCACACTCACACTCACACACACACACACTCACACACACACACACACTCTCACACACACACACACACACACACACACTCACACACACACACACACTCTCACACACACACACACACACACACACACACACACACTCACTCACTCACACACACACACACACGCACGCACGCGCACACTCACACACGCACTCACGCACACACACTCACGCACACACACACACACACACACACACACACGCACACACTGGTTTGTATTTACTGCATTTTGACCAGATCTGCTTCTGGAAGTCATTTTAACAGAACAATAATGTGAAAATGCTACAGTAAAAACCTGATTAACTGTACTATATATGCTGAAAACGTAGTACTATATAATTTTTAAAATTTGCAAAGTAGCTAACTGTATGTATATTTATTTAAGTCACATTTCACCCCAAAATCAACTGAATAAATATTGTTGTGACAGTCTCTCGCTGATGATTTTAGCGTCTTTCTCAGACAGTTTTAAACACTTCCACACTGCCGTCATTAGTGCGCCTCTATTTGGTCGCGTCACAGCATTGTTCGGTGCAATTTATTTGGTCTTTTTGGTTATTTTGACATAGCGACGTGATGACATATTTACTAGGGATGCACCGAATGTTCGGCAGCCGAAATTATTCGGCCGAAAATAGCAAAAAAAGCTCTTTCGGTGTTCGACCAAATAATTTTGTCTGCCAAACATTCCTAGTAAATACATCACTATATCATTGATATCACGATATGACCGTTTTTAATCATGTAAAAATGTATGGCGGTGTTATCGTGGCCAGTATGATATGGCGCACACCTACTCTGAACAAGACCAAATGCAGACCAAGAACCTGATCCAGAGACGCCACATCTGCGTCTCATCCAGCACAGAGGTCAGAGGTCAGCGTCCCGGAGCCCGACAGACTCCACTGAAAACTTAAAGGCCCAAAACACACAATTAAATTAGATCTTGAGGAGAAACTGAGGGATTTCTCCTGCATTAGCCCTGCTTAACCTGCATTACCCACAGCTCCTGACTAATTACACTTGAGCCACTTAAAGGGACAGTACACCCAAAAATGATAATCCTGTCATCATTTACTCATCCTCAAGTAGTTCTAAACCTGTATGAATGTGTTTGTTCTGCTGAACACAAAGGAAGATATTCTGTGGGAAACAGAGCAGTTCTGGATCATAGTATGTTTTCTCCTACTATGGAAGTCAATGGTGCCCCAAAACAGCCTGATTACAAACTTTCTTCAAAATATCTTCCTTTGTGTTCAGAACAAACACATTCATACAGGTTTGGAACTACTTGAGGATGAGTAAATGATGACAGGATTATCATTTTTGGGTGAACTGTCCCTTTAAGAGCTGTGACTCCTCACAGAACACCTCAGCAGCAGCTTCACTGATCTGTTGATATCAGCACTGCACCAAACACTTGTCATGAATCACACAGATGCGTTTGCTAAGAAAACACATCTGGAGAAGGGTTATTATTATTGTTAACTGAAACTAAGACTACTATAAAAATGCATACATTATATATAAGTTATATAATTATAAAATAAATCTATATAATATTTATATGAAAAATATAAATATTAGATGGAAAAACGTAGAAACTGTTGAAAATCATAAATGTTGCTTCGGAGAGTTGAAGCATTAAAATTACTAACAGCAAATAAATAAAATCTGAAAAAAAAGAAAGAAACCTAAATAGTAATATTACTAAAATAATTAAATAAATAAATAAAAAGTTACAGAAATGCATAACAAAATAAAAATAAATAAATAATTAAATAAAAAGTTACAGAAATGCATAAAAAAAAAAAAAAAAATTAAATAAAAAGTTACAGAAATGCATAACAAAATAAAAAATAAATAAATAAATAAATAAAAAGTTACAGAAATGCATAAAAAAAAAATTAAATAAAAAGTTACAAAAATGCATAACAAAATAAAAATAAATAAATAATTAAATAAAAAGTTACAGAAATGCATAACAAAATAAAAAATAAATAAATAATTAAATAAATAATTAAATAAAAAGTTACAGAAATACATAACAAAATAAAAAATAAATAAATAATTAAATAAAAAGTTACAAAAATGCATAACAAAATAAAAATAAATAAATAATTAAATAAAAAGTTACAGAAATGCATAAAAAAAAAATTAAATAAAAAGTTACAAAAATGCATAACAAAATAAAAAATAAATAAATAAATAAATAAAAAGTTACAGAAATGCATAAAAAAAAAATAAATAAAAAGTTACAAAAATGCATAACAAAATAAAAATAAATAAATAATTAAATAAAAAGTTACAGAAATGCATAACAAAATAAAAAATAAATAAATAATTAAATAAAAAGTTACAAAAATGCATAACAAAATAAAAATAAATAAATAATTAAATAAAAAGTTACAGAAATGCATAACAAAATAAAAAATAAATAAATAATTAAATAAATAATTAAATAAAAAGTTACAGAAATACATAACAAAATAAAAAATAAATAAATAATTAAATAAAAAGTTACAAAAATGCATAACAAAATAAAAATAAATAAATAATTAAATAAAAAGTTACAGAAATGCATAACAAAATAAAAATAAATAAACAAAGATAATTCAAAATATTATTAAGATATAACAATGTAAATAATATTAAAATAACACTGGTCTGGACCCAAACAGTGTTGTTTCACCCCCCCCCCCCACCACACACTTATAATATTAGTCAAAGTTTCTTGCATCAAAAACAATCATAATATATATTTTTCATGATCATTTTCCACTCTCTCTCTCTCTGTGTCGAGAAATTGCAGTTCATCAATAATGAAAAATTGTGAATTTGGGAAAGTCTGTATTAGACTATCTGGTAATGTAATCACCTTTTTGTTTTGCATTGTTCCTATTATTGTTATTATTATATATTTTTAATGCATTTTGGATGAACCTGCTGTGAGTGTTTGATGTAGCTACCGTTATTTTACTGTAATTATCCGTGACATTTCATCTGTTTACTTGTGTTCATTTAAATCCAGCGTACTGTTGCTTTCTTTTTTAGGCCTCAAGTGTGTGTTTAAGTCTAAGAAAACTATATAAAGTTAAATAGATGAAATTTAATTTGCATTTTTTTCATAAAAAGATACTTTTATATGTAAATGACCTCTCTTTGACTCTTACAATGCAGCTTCAAATAAGGAAAGAAAATCATATTTAGCATTAATTGAGCTTTTTAGAAGAGAATGGAGATTTGAACATGCTATAAACACTCACCCAGTGATTTCTCATTGTTCAGGGTTGGTGGCGCTGTTTCCTCCCAGCCTGGGGTCAGAGGTCAAAGGTCATCCAGCAGAGCAGGAGAGGACGCGCTCCTGAAGGCCATCATGAATCTGCACAGAGTGTGAGCCGCACATCAATATTCACAGATATGAGAGATGAGGTGGTTTGAGACGCTAATGAAGCTCTGTGTGTGATCAGGGTTGATCGTGAAGGGGTCAAGCGCAGGACTGTGATGCCCTCCAGAAACACCCAAAACACCAGCGGGTCACTCTCACCCGCTGCACCCAAAAACTGCCCTCGAGCAGGTCAGACGAGCCACAGCACTTCTGCATCCACCAGACATCACATGCAGACACTTGAGAGGTTTAGAAGCTCACCAAATTCAGTTCAGGGTTATTATTGTGAACTAAAACCATGCAAAATATTAGATTTCTGTTACTAGACATAAATGTTCACTGAAACAAAATATTATTTAATTTTATATTTAATGTTTGTAATTATTTTAGTAGAACCTTAGTAGAACCTTATACAGAAAATATAAAATTATTAATGAAACTACACGGTTTAACTAAAATTAGACAAGTTAATTATTATTTTGTTTAAAATATATATAAAAAAAAATTAAAATATTAATAGCAGCTATTATTGTTTATTATAGTTTACTGAAACTAACTTGAAGTACTAAAATAAACTAAGACTGGGGAAACTACTCTGGATATATATTTTTAGAAAAAACTAATAAAAATAACAAAAATATATCAATGTCAAAGAAAGCAAAATAAACAGAAAATATCAAAATTAAAATCTAATTTCAATTATTAATAAAAACTATAATAGTATATTAATGGAACTAAAATAACACTTTAACTGAAATTAGACAAATTAATTATTGTTTTGTTTAAAATTAAAATGAATACAGAAAATATAAAAATATAAACTAATTCAAAATATTAATAAAATTAAAATAGTGTATTAATGAAACTAACACTGTTTCAGTTTAACTAAAATTAGACAAATTATTTATTTTTTAGTTTAAAAAAATTAATACAGAAAATATAAAAAATAAAATAAAAAAATTCTAAATATTAATAATAATAGTATATTCATGAAACTAAAATAGCTATTTCAGTTTAACTAAAATTAGACAAATTATTTATTGTTTAGTTTTAAAAAAATGAATACAGAAAATATATTTAAAAAAATAATAATTCTAAATATTAATAACTATAATAGTATATTCATGAAACTAAAATAGCTATTTCAGTTTAACTAAAATTAGAAAAAAGATTTGCTGTTTAGTTTAAAATAAAAATGTGTACAAAAAATTAAAAATAATCCAAATTATTAATTATAACTATAATAGTATATTACTATAGCTAAAATAACAAAATATTATTTTATTTTATATTTAATGTTTGTAATTATTTTAGTAGAACCTTAGTATTAAAATAACTAAAAGTGAAATTAAAATTAATAAAAACTATTCAGACATGTATAAAAATAACAAAAGCATCAAAATTATTAAAAAATGTAAATGAAAATAAATACAGAAAATCAAATCAAATTCAAATTATTAATAAAAACTAAAATAGCATATTAATGAAACTACACGGTTTAACTAAAATTAGACAAGTTAATTAATATTTTGTTTAAAATATATATATAAAAAAATTAAATATTAATAGCAACTATTATTGTTTATTACTGAAACTAACTTGAAGTACTAAAATAAACTAAGACTGGGGAAACTACGCTAGATATATATTTTTAGAAAACTAATAAAAATAACAAAAATATATCAAAATGTCAAAGAAAGTATTGAATTTAAAATAAACAGAAAATATCAAAATAAAAACTAATTCAAATTATAATAGTATATTAATGGAACTAAAATAACACTTTAACTGAAATTAGACAAATTAATTATTGTTTTGTTTAAAATTAAAATAAACACAAAAAATATAAAAATAAAAACTAATTCAAAATATTAATAAAATTAAAATAGTGTATTAATGAAACTAAACTAACACTGTTTCAGTTTAACTGAAATTAGACAAATTATGTATTGTTTAGTTAAAAATTAATGTGAA